>JBBBDQ010000970.1:2072500-2380131 GCA_037127315.1 Ascarosepion bandense
CCCAAGTCCCGTGCTCCCAAGTCCCGTGGTTGTAGCATATGTTAGGGTGAAACATATGGGTATATATACTCACAAAAATATCAACAAGTCATTTTTATTGCAAAATGACAATCAAAGCAACACTGAAAAATGTATAAAAATACAAGAGATACGCTCACCACGATTGCGGATGTTGGGGTCAGTATTGTGCTCGCGAACGTGGCCCAAGTAACAGGCCTGCGCGGACGTCGTTCCGGGGTTACCACCGGATTTTCCTTTTGCGCTCGCGTCGCCGACGGGGGGTAGAGGACCGACGGGGAAAAGCGGGCCGACGGGGGAAAGCGAGCCACAGGGAATGAGTCGAGTGCAACGGTGGCCGCCGTATCTGCTGCTGCTGCTGTGCACATGACCAAAAATACATTTTACGATCTAAAATTTATCGCGAAAGTATAAAACTACGTACAAAATATTAGGATTTTGCCATTAAATAACACATAGAGGTTGATAGGCCAACCAGCAAACATGTATATATGCTAAAATGATTCTCATCAAACATGTATTAAATTGTTAAAACTAAAGAACCTATATCAAATTTACATTACTATAAAAAGTCCAAGAAAAATAAATTTCGTCATTAAATGACCCAGTAGAGGTTGATATGCCGGTAACCAAATAAATCAATTCAATCAATTCATACTTTTGTCAATTTTGTGCCGAATTTGAGTAATGTTTTTTTCAGAAACCAAGCAATTAATCCTTGATATTTTGGACTATTTAATAGTAGTAATTTTTGTGAATATATTGTTTCTTTGCTCCTGCGGTAGCACATGACAGAACCTTCTTGATCTCATTTGTTATCAAGGTATGATAGTGCAGTATAGCCCGGCGTTGCTCGGGTGTAATGAAAGCTTTAAAACTAATCCATGGTCCTGGAGCTCAGACTCTTTAGACGCAATAGTTGTTTCCAGTTAAAGTGAAACCGTAAACTGAAAGAAAAATGAATGGATGTAAGTAAAATTTTGATTTCCTGGTATCGATATCAAATATGTTTTTTCCGTCGTAAACTGAATTTTGAAGGCTAAATAATTTCTCTGAGTAAATGGTATCATGGCTGAGACTAAGAACTACCAGTACACCGGCTTAGAGCCAAACCCGAAGCAAAAACTAAACAAAAGGGCTGAAAAACTGAATTTGATCAGACCCGGTAGGATATCGGGGTATCGATTTCTAATATCGGAGTAAAATAAGTCATCCAAAGATAAACTAATCTAAGTAAGTCTATGAAAACTTATCGTACTTATCGGGAGTAAAATTGGAGAAAATGAGCCATACTGATGGCTGAATATCGGTTTTTGAACAGATTCGTTAGAATATCGGGGGTATCGATTTCCGATATCGGGGATATTATTGATTGCACTATTGTAAGAACTGCAATCTTGAAACTTCTGAATATCGTTTTTTATGTTTTTGTCTATGAGTGTATCAGATTTGATTAAAATCAAATCACTCCTTCTATTACCCGATTATTTCGATTGTCGAGTTTCGATATTTATCGGGGCTACCTCGACACAAACCTAGCTAAGAACACTCGCAGACGCTTATTGTATAACTGTGTAAATTTTCAAGAAAATTGTCTCAGTTGTTTTGGAATTTCTAGGTAACGGACACACACACAGTCAAAGTTCCGTTTATAAATAACTTTATATATATATATATATATATATATATATATATATATATATATATATATATATATATTAGTCATCCACATACAAGCCCGCTTCGCTGTATCACAGCTCATCAGTGTGACTAGACATATCCACTTGCTTCTGGCCGGGATAGAAACTCGACCGATTTGGTGTCAGTCGGAGTCTCTACTCCCTAAGCCATCGGCGCATGGCATCAGAGAAGGGAAATTTTAATGTCTTGTATTTAAGCAGTGTATACAGACGCCAGTCACCGAGAGAACTCAATTCATTTCTGAAGAGTCACACATATATATATAAATTAGTCATCCACATAAAAGCCTGTTTCGCTGTATCACATCTCATCAGTGTGGCTAAACATCCACTTGCTTCTGGTCGGGATCGAAACTCGGCCGATTTGATGTCAGTTGAAATTGCTAATCCCTAAACCATAGGCTAAACCATAGAGTGTGTGTGTGTGTGTGTGTGTGTGTGTGTGTGTGTGTGTGTGTGTGTGTTGAGCTGGGATCATGCATTGTGCCAAGATAGCTATTTTTCAATGTTTAAACGATCAGATTTCAGCATAAAGAAAAAGCTGTGAGAAGTGAGGATATCACAATTGTCCCTTCACGATACTTTGAAGTCAGCATAACACTGCTCAGTCAAATAACAATATTCTCTAAATAATTCATATATATATATGTGTTTAGTGTATCGTGGCAGTATATAATTTTCTGAACATATACTGTTAAATATAAGAGACAATGAATGTCTATTACGTTTAATCCTGAGCCGTTCTAAACATCGTATTTTGGCCTTAATTTCAGAGGAAAATAAAGACAAAAATTCTCCAATATTTGGATATTTTTTATTAAGCTGTTTTTAAGCATTCGGCTCACATGAGCCATGTTCTGAAAGCTTAGAACCAGCATAATAAAATATCCAAATGTTGGTAAATTTTTTTCCATATGTTCACCTGAAATTAAAGCCAAAATACGTTGTCTGGAACGGCTCGTGAGTAAACGTAATAGACATTAATTGTCTGTTATATTTTAACAGCATATGTTTCGAAAGAAAAAAATATATATGGTAATATTTTTATTGTAATTTATAAAAAAAAACATAGTTTACTGCAACACAATAGCCGTTGTTTTTTCGGTTAGGCAGTGAAATAATTTTTACTATATCCATATAATTAAGGCGGGGAAATATTGGGGGGGGGGGGGCGGATTGTCTGAATGAACAAAAAAAACCCAGGTCATTTTGTAATAACTTGAATAAGACTTGAAATAACTTGAAACCCAGACAGTGTTGAAATAAATTGAATGATGTATATGTAACATTTAGCAAGTCTTGAAAGTTATCGCCTGTCATCGTGAAACAGTTACTGAATTTTCTTTAAATTATTTTTCGTTTAAGGTAGTGAACAAAAGACAAAACAAGATTCGTTTTTCAACCATATGTAGTTGACTTAGTGGATAATTTATCCGTTAAGTCGAAACAAACTAATTATCAGAAGATGGAAGCATCAATCAATATATGTTAAGGCATAAGTTATATATGTGAAGTTATATTATATTAGAAAAAAATGGGTATACTTTAGGGTATATTGGGAATTTGATAATTTGTATTTTTCTTTTGTAAACCTAGAAATCCTAGCTCATGTCAATATTTACAAGTTCTGTTTTTTTATATATTTTTCATTTTATGGTATCGGTTTTAATGGCATCTTTTAATTAAGTAGATTTGCTATTGCGGTAAATAATATTATTAAAAGTTAAGGTGAGCAAATAATGGTGGCTTTTAAAAATATTCTTAGTACAACCGATATACAATTTCATTACTGGGAATTTTCTATAGTAGAAATAGAGCATTATTAGACTATGGAATCAGTTAGACATTTCTTTTGTAATAGACACTTAATAGATTTTCGGCAATTGCAATTATTGTGATCATTAATTTTTAAGATATTGTTGATTCTTTGGGTTGTTATATCGGCTTAAATTTCTATTATTATGCCTTTTTGGTGATCTTCTCAGGGTTATCTATACAGAGTATTTTTGTTAGAAATTAGCACATTCTGAAAAGAAACAGGTTAGGACTAACAAAATTTCCAGTTTTTCTTTGGATTTTATCAACATTTTAAATGATTCCATGAAATCTTAGCGTGCTACTTGATTTTGCTGTTAAAAGCATCAGAAATAAATGTCCGATTTTATGAAGTTTTGTGTTCAAATCTATTATTATAAAATTTGCACTACATATGTTTTCCATTCCTAATGACTCAAGTGTCCTCTTTGGGAATTTTTCACCAGTCGCTTTAAGAATTTAACTTAAAGGATTATCTACCACACTCATCTTAAACATGAATAAAAAAATAAAGATGTTTACTTTTTTTGCAAGAGTTCAAGTTTGGTTATAATGCTTTTCGAACTGCTACCAACATTAAAAAAAATATAGGGTGAAGTGCCCACTTGTGATCGGACAGTTCGGCGAGACGAGTCTTGAATATATATATATATATATATATATATATATATATATATATTTATATATATGTACATCAACTTTGTGTCTTACTTTAAAATGTAATAGAGCACGTATGCGTGCTAGACATTGCTTCCATTATCTTACTGTTAGACAGCGTGTTTCCTCCAAGAAGCGAAATCTTATGCCATCTGTCTGTTTTGCAATAAATCAAAAGAAAGACAAAAAGTGAGCTGAACTGGCGGGTTTCGTGTAAGATGAGCGCATGCGCCTCAGAAGCTAAGAGAGTTTTGTCAGAGACTTCGGAAGGCGGAAAACGAGGAGATGATATTCGCTTCGATCAGAATAATCGATACATTTCTGTTGAAGAAGTATATATGTTTGGAATAAACATGTCTCCTCTTGTAAGTATCTTTTATTCTCGGTGCCTAACTACATCCGTGTTTTATGTCAGCCCATACTTAAGAAAAAGGAAACGGATTTAGATAGATAGATAGATAGATAGATAGATAGATAGATAGATAGATAGATAGATAGATGAGGAAAATGAAGTGACTTGAATTGACAGATAGATAGATAGATAGATAGATAGATAGATAGATAGATAGATAGATAGATAGATAGATAGACGGAAAATGAAGTGACGAATAGATAGATAGATAGATAGATAGATAGATAGATAGATAGATAGATAGATAGATAGATAGATAGATGGATGGACGGAAAATGAAGTGACTTGAATAGATAGATAGATAGATAGATAGATAGATAGATAGATAGATAGATAGATAGATAGATAGATAGATGAAGATGATTGATAGATAGATAGATAGATAGATAGATAGATAGATAGATAGATAGATAGACGGAAAATGAAGTGACTTGAATAGATAGATAGATAGATAGATAGATAGATAGATAGATAGATGAAGTGACTTGAATTGATAGATAGATAGATAGATAGATAGATAGATAGATAGATAGATAGATAGATAGATAGACGGAAAATGAAGTGACTTGAATTGATAGATAGATAGATAGATAGATAGATAGATAGATAGATAGAAAACGGAAAATGAACTGACTTGATAGATAGATAGATAGATAGATAGATAGATAGATAGATAGATATGAACAGACTGAGATAGATAGATAGATAGATAGATAGATAGATAGATAGATAGATAGATAGAAAAATAAAAAAGATACAAAAAAGAGGATAAATAAGACAGACAGACTGATAGAAAACAGACATAGATAAATACATATTGAGAGATTGATGCTGCGTTTGAGAAAGAGAGAGGGAGAGAAAAATTGAAATAGATACTAAGAAAGATACAGAGCTAGAAAACGAGTGAGTTAATGAGATATCACCGCATAGATACATAGATTTTATTTTCATCATTATTTCACCCCAAGCAAGGCAGAACTGATGCTGCTGCTGCTTAGGGAGCTAGCGTGAGAGACTAAAAAAATGTACAATGAATATCGAAGAAAAGATAAGAGCAAGTTAACAAAAAATGATAATTAGCGTTGCATTTAAACTTTCGGAGATTGTAGCTATCTGGGAAGCAAGCGAACGGAAATGAGTTCCATAAACGGGAAATGCGAGAAAAGATACCGTTAGAATAGAAAAAGCCGTTACATTTAACTAGTTGGACGGTAAAAGGGCGTTACTTTAATGCCAGTCTAGTAGCCCGTGTAAATACTGGTGGTTGGGGTACGAGGTAAAGAAGCTCACCAGAGTATTTCCTATGAAAATACTTGTAGAAAAAAACAGCGATAAACCATATCACGTCAGATCCTGCTTTGGATTTTGTCGAGAACCTCAAGATAAATTGCAAGAGTACTCGACCAGGTATTGCAATATTATTCAATATTCGGACGAATGCTATATTTATATTTAATTGTGCGAAATGGAATTTGAAGGAAAAATCTTCCTGGCCCCACACAGTGCTTCAAGCAGGAAAAGCAAGTATGGACTTAATGTAGTGATTCCATTTTGAAGTGATTTGAAAGAGTGAGACCAAGAAGGCGCAGTGCGTTGTTCTCTAGGAGAATAGCGTTATCGATTCTAGTGGTAGACAGAAATGTTTCTCTATTGTAGTTTAAATAAACCAGATGAATTTTGGGGGGCATTAAATCTTACGAGACATTTTCTTCAGCAGTCAAATAAAGATTGGAGTTTCTTATGAAGTACAGCAAACAGATTTACTTTGTCAGCCTTGGCAATTTTTTTATTGAGACGGGCGTAAATGGTGGTCTCATTTCATCACCACCAACTACCTTATTGGAATCAAGCTTAGAAATTGTTTTATTGTCCAGGGATAGGATTATATATCACACCCTGATTGAGCACTCTGGAAGAATGGTAGAATTGTAAAGCAGTAGATACTCTGGCATGTACACATCACTCATTCAGTAAATGAATTAGAGCACTCTGGCCATTGGGTGCGTATAATGACAATATACACGCTAAAAAGTCTGCCTTCTTCTACCGAACACCCATAGCCCAGAGGTAGAATCGTAAACTGACGCCAATTCGGTCGTGTTTCAATCCTGGGTTAAAAAGCAATCGGAGTCTAACCATACTGATTAGCTGCCTGAGGATGATTATATATATATATATATATATATATATATATATATATATATATATATATACTCATTTGTATATTTACTCATTTGAACCTCAATTCCAGTTTTGAAATTAATGGGTGTAGTCCAGACAAATCAAGTATGAAGTTAGATGAGAATTTGCGAGCAAATCACTTGAACTTGTCTACTTTGGATGTAAGGAATTCGAGTTGATTAAATAGAAGAGAGATTGAGAGTTTTCCGATGTTCAGCACATTCTTGCAGAGCTGCTAGTAATCTTTGGAACCTAACTTGCGAGATGGTATACACTACGTCATTTCATGAGCAAAAAACAGCTTAGCATCATTTTAGACACGCTTATATTTATGCTGAGTAGAGACAAAGAGGCGCCTATTGTGATCAGACGTGTCACTCCGGTAAAGCCGGAAGAAGTGATTAATATAGGCTATGGCAAACGAGCAAACAAGAGAGATACAATGAGATATATACCGAGATAGTGATAATGAAATAGAGACAGAGCACGAAGGAGACACTGAAATAAAGACGGAGAAGGGAAGAGTAAGTTAGATAGAGAGCTAGACAGTAAATTGAGATAGATAGATAGATAGATAGATAGATAGATAGATAGATAGATAGATAGATAGATAGATAGAAAGAAAATGAAGTGACTGGAATAGATAGATAGATAGATAGATAGATAGATAGATAGATAGATAGATAGATAGATAGATAGATAGATAGAAAATGAAGTGACGGGAATAGATAGATAGATAGATAGATAGATAGATAGATAGATAGATAGATAGATAGATAGATAGATAGATATGGAGAAATTGAGACAGAGAAAGAGAGCGAGCGAGAAAATTTTTGAGAAAACTAAAAAGAAAGCGAAAGACACTGAGCTTTTCCAAGGTATCTCAAAGACATTTTAAAAGGAAAGCAATAAAACTCCAACAATAAAATGGAAAATTAAAAAAAAACAAGCTAAAATATTTAAGTATTTAAACGACCCACTTTCCTTGTGTCTATATAAAAACTATATATTATTAACTTTTTCAAGAATAAAAGTCTATTAAATAAACGTAATGAAATAAATGACATATGTAAACATTACAAAATGTTCCCCTCAGAATATGGTTAAATATTCTTCATAAAAGAATATCGATTAGCTTTCATATATCTGGTAATTTATTTTCATTTATTATTTAACATTAAATAAATAGATATTAAAATTTATGCAAGTTAAAATATATAAAATATTGAGAAAAATGCACTCAAAAACGAAATTTTAAAAAAAGTTTAATTATACTAAAGATCCCTTTTAGTCAGATCAAATATATAACAAAGGTTTACTTCTTTCTGTATGCTGAGATACAGAGAATGCTAAGACTATAATCTTGTAAAATAATGGATACATCACACCGAAAAGGATCAGTCTAGACTGACACTCAATGAACTGACACTTTCCCTTTGTGCGTAAAACATGAAACCCTGAATTCCCAATATTTTTAACCAATATTTTCAAATTTAAAAATTGAATTTCATTCTGATTAATTAAATTAAATACTTAAAATTTAAATGTTTTCTGTCTTTCCCTTTATATTAACACTTTAAATAACAAGCGTCTTGTTTTCAACATTTATATGTAAATCATCTTCACAACAATGAGTCAACATTAACGAGATAAAAACTCGAAATAGAAAATTCCTTGTCCTAATGAAAATTAAGTTTATTTTAAATAAAAACAAATTTTATTATATATATATATATATATATATATATATATATATATATATATGTATGTATATATATATAGCATAGTGATGATCCACGTATACTGTCTTAATATGTATAGGAAAGAACATTAAAATTTGGCAAACGACACAATATTCTCTGTACCCAACATCAAAATCAAATTGCAGCCACCACGCTTCACTTGCGACATCAAAAACATTATATCCTTCCTCTTTTGTTCAACATGTCCCAATAGTGGATATATTGGCGAATCCGGTAATAGCTTTAGATTTCGCTTCAATAATCACAAACTTAATATACGCCAAAATAATCAATATTCCCCAGTAGGAGCACATTTCAATCAACCGGGTCACACCTTAGAAAATTGCAAATGTTTACTAACAGACTCCAATTTTAGTTCTACATACGCACGCAGAAAGAAAGAAAAATACTGGATTTTAAAATTAAATACACACAAGCTAGGGTTAAATAGGGACTTAGGTGCTTTGAATCTTTACAAATACTTCAATAACTAAACGTTTTTAGATACATTTAAAAATATTTTTAAACTTTTTAGATACAATTAAAAATTTACTTTATCTAAAACAAATTTACAAGCATTATTAAAGATAGGTTTATTTTTAGAAACATAATTTAAAAAAAAAATCTGTCGCTTTCAACGTCACTTGATGTAAAAACAAAAACTCTCTCCACAAACGCGTCACGTGATGTAAACAAATGCGTCACGTGATGTAAACAAACTCTTCATTGACGCTCCCGCGAAATCTCGAGAAATACGTTACTAATTCAAATTTTAAAATCATTTGTTTCTGATGAAGGACCGAGGGTGGTGTGAAATATAAAATATAATAGTAGAAATAGACAAATATTGTCAAAAAAACACATTTTCAAACTCAAAACGTTTTAATATTCTTTCCTATGTATATATATATATATATATATATACATATATATATATATATATATATATATATATATATAAACTAGTACTAGTACTAGTACTAATTAAGCTATAATTTAAATCTCTTGTACAACCCACCGAGAACGAACGTGAAGGAAAAAGAAGGGGAAGTAAAAAAAGAAACAAACGAAGTACATGAACAAAAAGTCAAGCACTCTTAAGAAAGAAAAAAAACCCAAGACGAAAACCCTAACACTAAAGCGCTCAATACGAAAGTAGAGCGAACAAAGACAGAAAATCTAAGCAAGAGACAAAGGCCTACCACGGTTTCGCCCAACGGCTCCTTAGGGAAAATGGCTCATCAATTTCCCTGACGAGCCGTTGGGCAAAACCCTGGCAGGTCGTTGGCTCTTGCTTAGATTTTCGTGTTAAATAAAGCGAATCCACATTTGTTCTTTTATAAAATATATTGCATTTTATATTTATATTCTGATACACGTGTTTCTAGTCTGGCAACCTTCTTATGGAAGAGACTAGTGGGTTTCCTTATATTCAGCCAATTAAATGCCATACATGATACACGCTTTGGGCGATCATGTCTGGACAGTAACATGACTGACTGGGCAGAATATTATCCCGCAGTAGGTTGCCATTGCTTTTTACGGTATACTGGTTGCCAGTCAAGGCTATAAAACCTAATCTGTTCTATTATTTAATCCATAACTGCATGGAAGAGACGGATTAATACCTTTCCCAAGGGTATTTGAGCGTAAGTAAATGAAAGGAATTCAAATGGAATTCGAACTCTGATCACCGATTTGTCGTTTCGTGTCGATATCCACTGCACCACAACGTACATTCTTCAGATTAAAAGAATTAATTTTCTTTATAGTCTCTGGTTTCGGTCATCGTTTTTTTTTTTTTGTACGTGGTAGCAATTCATACTTTTTTGTACTTGTGAGGGAATCATTCTCCGCTTTAATAGGCAATATAATAATTTTGAATCGGTCAATATAACGGGCAGAGGAAGGTTTTGTTTTATATACTTTACTTTTTTCATATATACGTAGACACACACATGCATACATACATATATGTACCCACTTTCTATGTTGTGTAGGATTTCGTGTGTGTGTCACTGCGATTGTTCTTGCTAGTATGCGTACATGCTTGTGCGTGTTGGCGCATGCGAGTGCGCACGAGGTCGACTAGTGTATCTGGTCATTCTGTGCTCGTGTTAAGCAAGTCTAGACATAAATTCTTATATTCACACATTAACAAATAAAAACTAGACAAAGCACTAAACTTAGCAAAACAATAAAGAAATATCCCCAACGAAGACATAAATATAAATGAACAATACCGAAAATCTATATTATAGCACAATAAAAACTGGACAAAAAAACGCAACAGCAGCAGCAGCAACAACAACAACAACAATAATAACAATAATAACAATAACTTCGAGGGAACAATGGGTTGCTGTGATGGCACTTATAGACATATACATAGTCAATGAACAAACAAATATTATTTTTAAAAATACATAGGCTTATATAGAGACCATGGCGTTCTATACTCCAGGCCAAGTCATGGTGCAACTGAGAGCCAGAATTAGAGTCCTATTGAAAGCTGTAGGATTTTAAGAAATTTTAGAAGAAAATGAATTCAACCACTTTATGAAATACTTATATTTACATTTTTATTCACACCTGAGGATAATAAGATATGTTGAAAGATAAATAAATGAAAATATGTATTTTTCTATGAACACTGATAATTATTAAACAACAAAAAGGTGTTATAATGATTTCTGGTAAAAGATATATTGAATAAGACATTTATATCATTTACAGGTATCACTGAATCCTTTATTCAATCTATTCCCTGTGAGTGAATAAAAACTTTCTGAATTTACATTACAGTTACTGGGTTTGACAAACAGAACCCGAGAATGCTGGAAGACATCAGCCTAAGTGTGTATATAACAATCAATCATCGCAGAAATATAGACAAATAAAACAAAATCATTCTAGGGAAGTTTCAAAACTTTTAGAGCTGGTTCTTTTTCTGATCTAGGTATGCCATGTTTGCAACAAATTTTCAAAACTATATTTGATAAAATAGAAGCATGCTTTTTCTCCAGGTTGAAAAAGTGAAACTCAGAAAAAAGCATAAAATGTTACTAAATGATTTATAGCAAACCTTTTCCTTTATTGTATGGAAAAGGATGAAACAAAAAGATAACCATTGACAAATGTGATCAGAAGGAACTTTTAGTTTTCCACGGTCAATTAAATTGGTATATTTCCCATACTTTTCATAAAAATATGGGTTTCACATTCACTGGATTGATTATTATTTCTTGTAATATAGAGCCATTTTTATTTCATTGGAAAGAGATGGTTCTAAATTTTCCAGATTGTCAAATATTTCTTAACCTTCCTCACAAAGTTTACAATCACAAGATGTACATTGGTGACCTGGATTAACATCAAATTCATCAATATTTACATTTTGATTTAAAGTAAAGATTTCTGCTTAATATGAAGCTTTTCAATGCATTGTTGAATATTTATAAAATAGGTGCCACCTGATCCTTGACGAAGTTTACCAAATCCTTTTTCTAATGGATCAGTGGAAAATTGCCCAAGTAGTACATATTTATGACTTGTAGTTAAATGGTTTCGACATAGACTAACAATTCCATTGCAAGTATGATGTATGGCAGTAGCAGTGTTTTGGGATAATTATTTACAATTACCTTGACAGCCGGCCATATAAAAGAGACATTTTACCAAATTCAATGATAAAATCAAGTCGGGTGTCATTTGGAGATCTGAATTCAGCTTGTAAAGGATCATTATGTAATTTGAAGGGATTTAAAATATACAATTTTCAAACATGTCAAAACTTTGTTTATGAAGAGGGCAGTATCATTCTTACCTGCACTTATTTCAAACTGAGTGAGAAGTGCATTATATGTTTTTTTCAGAAAACACTCTGAGGCAAGTAGAAACCCTTGTCTTTCTATTGGCTTTGGAGCAATAAAAATTTCATTTAAATCTGAAAGTTTGACTAGTCTTTCAGATTCAAAACAATATAACTCTTTAAGATGTGTCCATTTTGCAACTAGACTTACTCCATCATCATCAAAGATTAGTTCTTCTGTTTTTTCTGTCAGCCACAAATTGCGAATATTTTTCAACAGATGAACATAATCAAAAAGCAAATATTTATTATCTTCAGTCAACCATGGTTTTTCAGGAAGTGTAAGATATAATTTAAAAACAGCTTGATTTACGCAGTTACCACCACATATAATAGCCTATACATCAGCTGATACAGATGTGATGGCTTGGACTGTTAAGTCAGTTTGTTCAAATAAAAAAGCGTATATTAATTTTGAAATTGGAATCAATTTTGTAAGAAACTTTGGACCACCATTGAGACATATCAACATTATACCAAGGACTGTTTAAGCAAGTACAGGTGGATTGTTAACTGATTTACCAAATAGTTGTTTGCCATGATATAGCAACATCTTTTTGATATATACTTCATCATGGAGAATTATGCACCCTTTTTGACTGGTATTAAGAGTATTAAATATAGATAACAAAAATGATTTTTCATTAAGTTTTGAAACTTTTGGCGTCATCCTTCCTAATGTTGCTCATGAGGGCGAATGAAAATCGTATCTTAATTCATTATACAATATCCGCAATCTTGCCTAGTGCCCAGAAGAACTCACAACTATATGTGATCTGTATTTTATTCCAACCATTTTGGGAGCCATTGCTAAAAATTGTTGACACAGGATATTTTTATTGTAATCAAAAGCCATAGAATTTAAATAACGGATGATTTCTTCCAGTTTTGACCAAGTATCAACTGTATTTATACGATTTTTGGAAAGGCTGCTAATATAACAATTAACTCCATAATGAAATGTTTCAAAGTACAAATTGTTATAAATTTTCAGCATAAAGAGAGGAATACCATCAATAAATTTTGATGATTGAACACTTAAAATATTTTCATCCAAAAATGCTACAACTGGACATATAAAGTCTTTTTTGTTAAGCAAACTTTCTTTCAAATTTGTATCATTAATTTTATCTAATTCTAAAAAAGCATTAAGTTAATCAGTAATTTGATTTCTAACAGTACTCGAGTTTTTTTTAAATATTCCTTTGAACAGCTGAGGGTGTTGGTATTTGACTACTTGGCAGAGCTGGCCATACAGATGGTGGATTTTTTGGACGTATTTTTCCATTTACTTTTATGATATCAAAATTTGAAGGCCAATGTTGTTGATAAATAATAGTATTGTTAGTAACATTTAGATTGGCATGTGGAACTGATTATATCCATTGCTCTCTATCGTCTTTGCTTTTTGGAAAACGATAAACTGGTATTTTATTAATCTCACCACATATGGTTTTGTCTTGCTGGCTTCTGTAATTTGTTTTGCAAGCAAACACACAGCACTTCCAGGGAATGGCTAAGAATTAAGTAGTATCTGAAATGGTAGATTAAACATCTTTAACAAATATTTCACTTACTACTTCAATTTAGGAGTAACTTTTCAAGCTAAATTAATTATACTCTTAATTACAGCTTTTATCCACGCACCCTGCCCAAATACACACAATTAATTAAAACCAAAAATCTTAGAGTGTTGCCTTCAGCTTGAAATTCCACTTCTTAATTTAAAAGAATGGTGGGGATGTATGGTTTTGTTTGAAGAGTACTCTCAGGTTTGCAGTTTTGCAAAATATTATTAATTGTTTAATTATCAACAATAAAACTGTTTTTAACCAAACAAAAATAGTAATAGTTTCATAGTGCCATTAAAGTAGAAATTAAAATTCAATTTGAAGTTGGTATTTAAATTTCTGGTACTTGTTAAATGTTAAGCTATTGATTGGCTCTTTTCCAAAAGTCTCAGCCATAAAAAAAACTGCCCCTCCAGACATAAAAGAGATCATTTTTGTTCTTAAAACTCCTCGCATAGAGATTGAGAAGTGGGAGAGGGCTTTTCGCAATCTTTTGAGACTATGCTTCCGATCCATCACTTCTGGCCATGTGCAAAAAAGGGCTTCCTTCTCAACTGGGTAAATATAATAAATGACTGAACTAGTAGCAGCATGATTTAAGATGGTAAAATCTTCGCGTAAAATCGCCCGGTCAAAATTTATGATAAATTTGCTTTTTAAGTCCCGAAGGTTTTTATCCCTTCAATTTTTTTCTAAAATTTTCTTCCTACGCCTAAAATCACTCAGCAGCGAATTACTGTCAATAAGCCAGTATTCGCAGACAAAAAGGACGAGAAGAAGTCCTATTTTTTTTCTGGTCGTTAACATAAAAAAGATAGGTTTCTTCAATATCTAATTGTTAATTTGAGTTCAGCGTATACATTGGCACGGAAATAATTTGAGTTCAGCATATACATTTGCAAGGAAATAAGGCTATTTTGGAAAGTTTTGAATAAATAAAAGCCTTCGGGACCTAAAACGAAAATTTACTTTAAAACTTTAAATTTAAAAACATTCGTATGTAGCCTTTCCTTTAGTTTGCTTATTTTAATACGCTTTAAACTATAAATAGTAATATATGGAATATATATAACTTTTTTTACCTTAAAGCAAAACAATTAAAAGTAAAGTAAAAATAATGGATTTTTTGTCCTTTAAGAACATTATCAGAAAAATATTTAAATAAATATGATAATCAAAATGGTATTATTATTAATGTCTTATAAAATAAATTTTGTAGTCAAAGGCGTAAAAAAAGGAGACATTTCAAAAATATTGACAGTAACTGCATGTAATAAATTTATTATTGTTATTTTTTTCTTTAGTTCTAATAAGTAAAAACATACTTACATTTCACCAATTAGTAACTAATATAGTAAAAATAATCTTTTCTTATTTAACTTCGGAAACAAAAGCGCAAAGAAATTCGGTTTCTTTTTAACTTTTAATGGAAATATTGCATAAAGTGTTAATAGAGAAATGTCAATGAACGTTTCTGTATTAAAATTTTATTCAAATTAATTATTCAAACATAAACTTTAATAGAAAAAGTAGACTTATGTTAATTTTTAACATGGTCAAAACTTGAGAAAATTAAACTTTAATTTCGTTGACGTTACGTTTCCACTCATACTAACAATGTTTTTTTAGCTATATCAAAAATAAATATCAAATTAAGTAATGACATTGAATTTATGAAAAAACAAAACAAAACATGTTTAATTCATTTTATCATAAAAATAGTTTTTTTACGTCTTTGAAGAAACTAAATTAAATTCTGTTCAAATTTGTTAAACGTTTTTTTTTTTGCTCGTTGAAATAACACAAATTACTAAAAAAGAATTACATTTTATCAATAAATAATTTTTTAAACCTAACCCTGCCGAAGACCTCACTTCTGGAGTTAGATCAAATCAGTCACTGACCTCATTCAGTCCGACAAAAAAGTGACAGTGGATGACATTGCAAGCACTTTGAGCCTATCTGTTGCAACAGCACACAAAATTGTCCATGATGACCTTGTCTACTCGAAGGCATCACACAGCAGCCCAAACGGTGCAGACCATCAACGAGCTGGGCTGGGAACTGCTCTCTCATCCCCTTTACAGCCCAGGTCTTGCCCCTTCAGACATTCACCTGTTTGGTTCCTTGAAAGCGTTCACGAGAGACACGAAGGTTGAAAGTGACGATGAAGTCAAAAGTGCTGTGAGCAATTGGCTGAGATATCAGTCCAAGGATTTTTATGCTGAGGTAATACGGAAGCTTGTGCACAGATAGAAATAGTGCATGACACTGCTCGGAGACTACGTTAAAAAGATATATAAAACAAGTAAGCTTCTATCTGTATTAGAAGTCCTAATACCGAAAAATCCACCTTATTTATTGAATGACCCTCGTATAAAATAATCTCAATAAATGCTATTATCCAACAATTATTCAGTTGAAACAAAAACATAAGAAAAATATATTTAGGTTCAACCGATCTATAACAAACAATACAAATCAAAACATGGAATAATATTTTTCTAAACAGTTGAAAAACACTTCGCTAAATATAGTAATGGTTCAAAAATTATAAGCCAAAGTAGAATCAAAATTATTTACAATAGAAGGAACAATATGGAGAAATTAATAACGAAGTAAATTTAAAAATACTGAACAAAAACAAAACAAATAGCAATCACAATAACACACTTCTGTTATCAATTAAATATAACAACTGCAACAATGAAAATTGTCAACTTCAGAAACGTTTAACCATTGGTATAATATAAAAAGCTACCGTAACAAATAACCTTAACACGGAAATAAATTTTACATAGGCGTCATAAAAATAAAAATAAAAAACATTTAAAGAAAAATGTAATAATCGGAAAATGTCATTCAAAAGAAAAAAAACGTTAGGTTTACGTTTAAAGATATTCAAAAAAAACTCTATCGCATTCTACATCACGTGATGCAAACATCTCGCACCAGACGTTTCTCACGACGAAAGCTTCAAGTTTAAATTTTAAAATCATTTCTTTCTGAGGCCGGTCTGAAATATCAAATATATATATATAATAATAGAAATAAATAAATACTGTCAAAAATACATTTTTTACACGTTTTAAAAAAAATTCTGTATTTGATATAGATTCATTTTTACCATTTCAAGAAGGTAACTGGAGACTGAATGTTCCACGTTTTGTTGGATTGATCAAAATCTGGTTTGGTTTGAAAATCGCCGAAAGTCGATAAATTCATAATCCAAACAGAGCTGAGAGACACAATATAAAATGGAAATAATTAGAGACGTTTTTAATTATCTAGGCTTTCTCACTTCGTATAGAACCATCGTTAGATGTTATCTAGCTTCGTCAAAAAGAAATATCTTTTTATCATTAGCATCACAAAATTTCTCAAAAACAAAGACACATTATTTCTGAAAATTTCGTCTCCCTTTCTGACTAGAGGTAGCTTGTCTTTAAGGTTCATAAATTCATTCAACAATTTCTATGCAGGGGAAAATTTTCAGATTCAAATTAGTACTTAGCTGTCATTTTATCAACGGCCGTTAAATTTTTGCAATAAACGAGACACTCACTTCACGATAATGGCTATTCCGAATTTTGTGAAAAGAAATCATACAATTTTTTAGTCCTTTGGACAAATGTTTTGTAGCCAGCATTTATTGAGTCATAAAAAAATCTTTATTTCGAGTGGTTATTTGTTTTGGTGGCTGTAATTTTGTTTATCTGTTTTCTTTTTGGTGTTTTTTTAGAATATTCTTCACCTAATTTCTAGCGGACGAAGAATAAAAAAAGGACAATTATTATTTCCTCTCTTTCTGTTCTTTCCTTCTCGGCATCAGAAATAGTTACAATTTTATATTAAACCTTTAAACTCTATCTTCATTTTTTTATCCATACCATTAAACTCTACAAGTGATTTTTCATCCATACCATTAAACTCTACAAGTGATTTTTATCCATACCATTAAACCCTACAAGTGATTTTTCATCCATACCATTAAACTCTACAATTGATTTTAATCCATACCATTAAACTCTACAAGTGAGTTTATATCCATACCATTAAATTTTGCAAGTGATTTTTATCCATACCATTAAACTCTTCAAGTGATTTTTCATTCATACCATTAAACTCTGCAAGTGATTTTTCATCCATACCATTAAACTCTACAAGTGGTTTTTTCATCCATACTATTAAACTCTACAAGTAATTTTTCATCCATACTATTACACTCGATAAGTGATTTTTTTATCCGCCAGATTAAAATCAATAATGTTTTTTCATCCGCGCCATTAAACTCGAAAAATTTAAAGAAATTGAGTTTTTTACGCTTTAACGTTTCGTGCCTCACATAATTTTCTTTCCGGTTATTCTAATAAAGCCTCCCCTGTGTTACATAGACATTATTAATCTAAGCCCAGTTCTAGATTGGCACTGAAATGTCATGATGAAGCCGTAAGTTCTATGCTATGAACTCTCGCACTTCTCGCTGGTAGAATTTTCTCCTAACTATATTATTTCCAATAACTTTGGGTAAATTTTTGTTTTGTTCCCCGAAGGCCTTTACACCTTCAAATCTTTCGAAAACATCCATATTTCCGTGCAAAAGTAAATGATGAAATCAAATCGATAATTATTTATTGACGAAAACTAACTTTTTTCAATTTTACAACCAGAAAAATATCGAACTGCTTTTCGCAGTTTATCTCATCCCGTAATCACAGTTCAAAACATGTTATTCACTGCTGAATGACTTCACGCGTAGATTGGCAATTTTCCGACCAATTTGTCTTCCTTTTTGCTATTCATGCGCGGAAATTGAGTTAAGAACCCAAACAATAGATTCATTATTATAAATTGCGGACTAATAGCTTAAAAGAAGTACACGGGCCGTAATAAGTATCCTACGCCCCAAGTCTTTCAGCGATGAATCACATATGAAAATGGTAGTAAGAGGTGACATATAGTCCGACTTTATTGTGGTCGAAAACAGGAAAAATGGTAAGTTTCTTCAATAAACAATAATCGATTTGATTTCAGCATATATATTTGCACGTAATTAAGGAAGTTTAGGAAAGATTTGAGGGGGTAAAGGCCTTCGGGGAACAAAACAAAAATTTACCTAACTTTGATATTAAAAAATAATAATTGCATTAACACCCGTTATCTTCTGTCATCTGAACTTTTTATTATTGTAATGTCCTTGTTGCTTAGTAATGTTAATTTTTTTTCTTAAATTCTTTTCCACTGAGTAACTCCATGCGTCTTAATCGCTTTGTTGCCTTGCTTTTGGTGAAATTTGCAACATTTCTCTCTTCTTTACGTTTGCCGTGCTATCATAAGCCTTGTTTTTTTTATTTCATTAATATAAAACTATATTCATTATTATAAAACATTGATATAAAACAATATATTCATTATTATAAAACATTAATATAAAACAATATATTCATTATTATAAAACATTAATATAAAACAATATATTCTTTATTATAAAACATTAATATAAAACAATATATTCATTATTATAAAATATTGATATAAAACAATATATTCATTATTATAAAACATTAATATAAAACAATATATTCATTATTATGAAACATTAATATAAACAATATATTCATTATTATAAAACATTAATATAAAACAATATATTCATTATTATAAAACATTGATATAAAACAATATATTCATGACGCATGACGCATTAAACTGCAATAATATGCAAGTTATGAATTGGTATAAAGAGTTGCTTCTTTAATGTTAAAAGTTTTATTATGATGTTGTTTAGATTCTACTCAATATTATTAACTTAGATATATAGTGATTGAGAAAACTATTGTTTTTATTTGAAAAACATTTCAATAAGTTAACAAAACAGACTAATTTGACTGTCAGTAGTTTATTTGCAACTATTTATTTTGATACTTTTACATTATTATACCTTGTAAAACTAATGTAAAAAATAATATGAAAAGATTTTAGAACAAATTTGTCAATTTCTTAAAGGAAAAACAAAAGTCTTGTCGCTCTCAATAATTTTTCTCTTGCTATCTCTTCTAAGCCCCGCTCTGTCAACCATTTGCTCAGACCTAACAAGTACGTCTCGCGCTGCTTTCCCCAGTCTCTTCTTCCATTTATCCGACCTGTGAGTATCAAGTTCTCCAGGCCCCCTGGAGTTATATTTTCATTGGTATTAAGATCATACGCTAAAAATAACATTAAAACCAAAGTTGAAAATTAAGATAAATGACAGAATAAAGAACATTAATCACAAAATGTTTCAAATATATTTTCCTATATAACAGGTAAATGATTTTTTACAAATCATTCTCATGAGTAGATGTCTTAAACAGTTTAATATATCAGAAATTGTAATTACTGTTATATCATTTTAAGAACAAATTACTTACACGTTATTATATTTGTATATTTTATTGTCAAAAGCCATATGAAGTAACATAAAAATTCAAGTGTTTGTTGCTTTTTGCGTCTCTATCTTAAAAATATGCCAATGCAGTGCAACAAACTTATAAAGTTTTCGTGAAGAAAATTATTTTTGGAGACAGTAAAATCTGGTCGTAAACACAAATTATACGAAAGTGACAAAAGAAAACCCATTATTGAAACAAGAAAAGCTGAGAAAAGCAACCAACAAAAATCAATATTGCTATGGCCTGAATTTGGTAAATAACCGGGATGTAGATATTATCAAATGTTGTCTGCGACAAAATAATTTACTAGGAAGAATTTTTGCTAGAAAACTGAAGTTAAGTTGACCACAAAACAAAATGGTATGCATAAAAATTTTATGCCCTTCAAAAAAAAGACGCGATTGTTTTGAAAAGTCAAAATATATTTTCTCATAGAAATTTCGAATGAGACCTTTTCCAAATACAAGATGTTAAGTAAGAAAAACGTTGAAATCATGATTTATCCTCCCCCATATATATATATATATATATATATATCAGATTGCTTTTGCGACAGGTTAAATATGCCTGTCACAATGTCCATCCTATATAAGAAAAGATTAATATTTATATGTGACAAACATTGGCTCTGGAAATAAATACATTTAATTACATTGAGCCCTCTATCTGGATCGTGTTAATACCTAATGTTGATAGGATTCTTTGGAATTTATTCCCAAGCTTTTTTTTTCATATTTATTGCCAATATATATATATATATATATATATATATATATATATATATGTGTGTGTGTGTGTGTGTGTGTGTGTGTGTGTGTGTGTTTGTTTCTGTGTGTGTGTTATATATATATAATTTTTATATCAGATTGCTTTCTTGACAGGTTAAATATACCTGTCAATATGTGCATCCTGTATAAGAAAAGTTGAATTTTTATATGTGATAAATATTGTCTCTGTAAATAAAAAAAATTTCATTACATTGAGTCCTCTATCTGGATTGTGGTAATACCTAATATTGATAGGATCCTTTGGAATTTATTGCCAAGCTTTTATATATATATATATATATATATATATATATGTGTGTGTGTGTGTGTGTGTGTGTGTGTGCCACATATAAATTCAATTTATTTCATTTAGGGAATAGCGATTTCAACACGATTTTAAAAACGTTTTTCTCAGCTACCATGATTCTTTTTGGGGGGGACGTGTGTGTGACTGGAAGTAAAATTTGTTTACAAAAAAAGAAAGAGACAAATATTAAGGGTGAGGGTGCAAGGTGTAAATTTACCGCGTAGGTGATTGACGTTAAAAGGAAATAGGTCAAAAGACATGCACAAAGGATCAAACTTAAACGTATGTGATAGCTTTAAGCAGAATCTAACGTTATTTTTTATTAATATATACTATTTATATATATTTGATTAATATATATATATATATATATATATATATATATATATATATATATATATATATATATAGATGTCCAGTTCGTAAACTGCGAGGATAATCCAACATGATCGACTTATTATAAATTATTAAGGGTTATATTTATATAGACAGCTGAATGAATGTTATCCAGAGCAATATGATATTTATAAAGGAAAACTCAACACGTCATTTAAATTGGTTATAAATCATAATTCATTTCAATAAGCTAAATTAGCTAATTTCATAAGGCCACACAATATTCCCTCCATTTGGTACAAAATATTTTGCCGGAATAAGCATTTCCTTTAACAGAAGGAAAAGATAAAAATATAAAAATAAGAAAAGTGAAAAAAGAAAAAAGAAAAAGGAAAGGAGAGTCAGGACAGAGGCATTGATGTCATATCAGTTGGGGGTATTCAGACTAGTCGCGAAGATGTTGACCACTAAGTCATTAACCGCCTACTTCTAATTCCATGGATACGTGTGTATGTGTAACCCCACAAATGAACCCACCCATGTACACTAACTTATATCCATATACACAGATTCGCACACATCCCCTCATATACATACAAATGTGAACGGGTTTATGCTTATGCATACAGACCTAAATTTATTCATGCCTACATACGATCTTGAGTATATGTTAATCAAATAACATGAAGCAAGGTCGAATATCATTAGTACGCAGTGAATTAAATAGGTGTGAAAATGAAGGAGAAGACTGGGAAAAAGGAGGTTTGAGAAAAAGCAAAAAATATAAACAAGGACAACTGTCAATTTTACTTTTCTAATGAGACGCGGGGTAAATGGTAGTGTCATCTGCATCAGTTCAGAAACTAGATATTTATGCAAATGACACTACCATTTACTGATGACATCTTGCAGATCATTCATGAGTATTAATAATAGAGTATGGCCCAGGATAGATCATTGGGGTTCACCCTCGTTTGCGCGAAAATATCTGGAAGCGAGCACGTTCAAAAAGAACTTCATTTCGCGATTTAAATAGGAATTATTGGATTACATATAACGCATCTTCATCTTAGGTCCTACACTCTTCCTGATATACATTAATGATCTCCCTGATTCCATAAGAGCCCAAATAGGTTTGTACGCCAATGACACCACAGTTTACTCTCGCCTCCTACAAAAATCTGGTGTAGGCGTCAAAGCTAACCTCGCAGCCGAGATTGAAAAAGATTTCCAATCCATATTGGACTGGGGTAAGAAATGGCTCGTAAATTTTAATGCTTCTAGAACGAAGCTACTCTCAATTAACCATCATCGACAATCTCACCTACCTCCCATTAGGATGGACCAGGCTTGCCTCCCAGAGAGTAAAACACAACGCCTCCTTGGTCTCACACTTTCAGCGGACCTCAAATGGAATGACTATATCGAATCCATTGCTAAATCCGCTGCTATGAAAGTCGGTTCTCTGTGTAGGGCCCGGAAGTTTTTTTCGTCTAAATCTATTCTGCTCGTTTATAAATCTACCATCCGCCCGTGCATTGAATACTGCTGCCATATCTGGTCGGGTGCCCCTGCTGTTCTCCTCAGACTTCTCGATAAGGTTCAGAGGAGGGTCTGTAATGTGATAGATACCGACTTGACAGACCGCCTGCAGTCTCTCTCCCACCAGCGCGACGTGGCTTCCCTGTGTCTCTTCTATAAATACTTTCACGGCTTCTGCTCCGATGAACTTAGATCACTGGTGCCCCCTAAATACGAATTTGAACGAGATACTAGATTAGCAACTAGATCCCACCCTTTTACTGTGAAACCGATAAAATGCAACCGTAACTTCTACTCCAACAGATACTTTCCTCGCACTTCCCGACTGTGGAATTCTCTTCCACAAGATTGCTTCCCCGACGGATATAATCTCCAGGAGTTTAAATGTAAGGTCAATAGACACCTCCTAACACACTAACCTGCTTCCATTCTATCAAACACTCTTCCCATCTGCCCAACCCTCATCCTCGGTATCCTTACTCATCTGTCACCTTCCTCCTGACATTCCCTATGTCTAACCACTCCTTCTCTTTACCTTCCCCTATGTAGCCCCATGCGCAAT
Organism: Ascarosepion bandense; assembly: GCA_037127315.1. NCBI lineage: Eukaryota > Metazoa > Mollusca > Cephalopoda > Sepiida > Sepiidae > Ascarosepion > Ascarosepion bandense. The sequence continues at coordinate 2,096,413 of JBBBDQ010000970.1, forward strand.
AGCGGCAGTGGAATTCCTTGCTTGGGGTGAGATGATTAAAAAAAAAAAAACATCAAACATACGTTCTGCTTCAGCGTAGCACTGGAGTTTTTGTAGAAAGCCAGTCTACTAAAGCCTGTCGAACGCCGTCGATATATACAGAGTCAAGCATCGAACTTTGCAGTTCTTGACCAGGCATGATTGTCAGTTAACGTTAGATCTGACGAAACGGAAGCCATATTGTTGTCCGAGAGAAGGCACATCTCTTATCTCATTGACTCCCATCCTTTTCTTGACACCACGGTATCTTGTTCTTCTCCCTTTCTGCTCTACTCTCACGCAGCTTTCTTCACAACAGTGTTTTTATCCTTCTCTTACTTATTCTACGACAATTCTTGTGACCTCTTCCTCTCCTGCTTCACTCTCCACCTATGTAATCCCCTTGCTTGGGGTGATACGATTTTTTAAAAAAATTATAAAAATCATTAACTACTTCAGCATAAAAATAGCAGGGAGTTGTGCATAGACGTTACCCCCTCATTTGTGAAAGAAGATATATAACGTCAATTACAATATTGTAGAGAGCAAGTAGGATAAAGGGAAAAATGTATGGTAATTTTATGCTATAAAACTGCACATTCGAAAAGAATAAAACACAGAATAAAAAAGATAAATTAATGAAAATTTTCATAAGGGAAATGCCGCTAGAAGAATAAAAAAAATAAGAAAATAAACGAAAGTGATAAATGTAAAACAGAGAGGAAGAAGAAGAAGAAGATGATTGATAGATTGATTGATATATTGATTGATTCATTGATTCATTGATTGATATATACATTGATTGATTGATAGATTGATTCATTGATTCATTGATTGATATATAGATTGATTGATTGATAGATTGATTGATATATAGATTGATTGATAGATTGATTGATAGATTGATTGATTGATATATAGATCGATTGATTGATTGATTGATATATAGATCGATTGATTGATTGATATATAGATTGATTGATTGATAGATTGATTGGTATAGAGATTGATTGATTGATTGATATATAGATTGATTGATATATAGATTGATTGATTGATTAATTGATATATAGATTGATTGATTGATTGATATATAGATTGATTGATTGATAGACTGATTGATATATAGATTGATTGATTGATAGATTGATTGATAGATTGATTGATATATAGATTGGTTGATTGATTGATAAATAGGTTGATTGATTGATAGATTGATTGATATATAGATTGATTGATTGATTAATTGATTGATAGATTGATTGATATATAGATTGATTAATTGATTGATTGATATATAGATTGATTAATTGATTGATTGATATATAGATTGATTGATTGATTGATAAATTGATTGATATGTAGATCGATTGATTGATTGATTGATATATAGATTGATTGATTGACAGATTGATTGATATATAGATTGATTGATTGATAGATTGATTGATTGATATATAGATTGATTGATTGATAGATTGATTGATATATAGATTGATTGATTGATAGACTGATTGATATATAGATTGATTGATTGATAGAATGATTGATTGATTGATATAGAGATTGATTGATTGATATATAGATTGAGTGATTGATAGATTGATTGATATATAGATTGATTGATTGATTGATAGATTGATTGATTGATATATAAATTGATTAATTGATTGATTGATATATAAATTGATTGATTGATAGATTGATTGATATATAGATTGATTGATAGATTGACTGATATATAGATTAATTGATTGATTGATAGATTGATTGATATATAAATTGATTAATTGATTGACTGATATATAGATTGATTGATTAATTGATTGATTGATTGATTCATTGATTCATTGATTGATAGATTGATATATAGATTCATTGTTTGATTGATTGATTGATATATTGATTGATTGATTGATAGATTCATTGATTGATACAGTTTTTTACGGGATTTGAAAACGCATTTGAGTCCTTTTGCTCTTTGGTATATTTCGAGAAAGAGAAAAATGTGTAAATTAAAAATTTAAAGAACTCTGGACAGGCTAGCTTAACCTCTACCTTCTTGATACAAATATTTCTTTTATAATCGTGTCGCCCCAAGCAAGGCATTTTACTGCCATTGTTATGCAGGGGGCTACATAGGAGGAATGTTGAGGAGTGAGATGTTGCAGGGGGTGTCAGGAAGAGAATAGGAGAGGGAAGAGAGTACTGATGAGAGTGGGGTAAACGAGGAGGAATGTTATGAGGAGTGAGAGTTTGCAGGGGGTGTCAGGAAGAGAGTAGGAGAGGGAAGAGAGTACTGACGTGAGTGGGATGGATGTAGAAAACATGAGAGAGAGGATGTAAATTAGTGACGCAGGAGATGACTATTGACTTTACATTTAAATTCTTGGAGATTGTAACTGTCAGGAAACAAATATGCGGAAGAGAATTTCACAGGCGGGAAGTGCGAGAAAAGAAGCTGATGGAGTAGAATTTGCGTTTACAATTTATTGGTTTCATAGTAAAAGAATGAGACCTAGTTGCTAATCTTGATCTGGACAGAGATGTGTATGTTTTTTGCTTTTTCTTATAATCAGATCACCCCAAGCAAAGCATTTTGTTGCCACTGTTTTGCAGGAGGTTACATAAGAAAGTTATGAGAAAGAGTGACAGGTTATAGCGGGTGTCAGGAAATGGGTAAGAGAAGGATGAGAATACTGACTATCTTTCTATCTTGTTCTTTCCATATCTATCTATCTATCTATCTATCTATCTATCTATCTATCTATCTATCTATTTTAATCATATCGCCTCAAGAAACGCAGTTTACTGCCACTGTTGTGCAGGGGGTTGCATAGTAGAAAAGTTAGGAGAAAGAGTGACAGGTAATAGGGTGTGTCAAGAGGTGGGCAAAAGAAGGATGAGAATACTGATGAGAGTGGACTGGAGTGGACGGAGAAAGGATCATGGGAGAGAGGATGCAAGTCAGTGAGAAAGGATATGTCTCTTCACCTTTAATTTAAATTCTTGGAGATTGTAGCTGTCAGGGAAGCAAGTAAACGGAAGGGAATTCCACAGGCGGGAAATGAACTTTTAAATTTTTTAATCCCATCTCTCCAACCTTTATCTGTACATGCTCCAGAACCGCTTGCCTTGTTCAAAATCTAGAGGCTATGTAAACCGCTACAAAGTGTGGCTATACAAACTGTTACTAAATTACAACTTAATAACTCAACAAATATTTCATTCATTATTTCCCTTACCCTACTATGACTAAATACATCTCTCGTAACAGATAAAAGAGCAAAAGTGTTTTTCCAAATCAGCACATAGTACGTATGAAAGATTGTTAGTGCAATATATACGTCAGAAGTCGGTGACTAAACGGATACCCACTCCATGTTGTTACGAGTGAGGCGGGTTACTAGCGTTCCTGCAGGATGAGAAATAAAAGCTACCAATAGGCGGAAGAATTCTCGAGGAGCTAATTAGAGGCGGTGTCTCAATAAATCATCGTGGAGAAGGCAAATAATTATATTTACAAACTAAGTTTAATTGGTACTTGATCAAGGAATGAACAATACGTTCTGGGATACTGAAAGAATAACTGAAGTTAAACTGAAACGAAGGTCCTCCAACATTTCCGGTATAGTTGTGTCCGCAAAGAAACACAAAGTACGAAAAAAGAAATTGAATCTTTTTTCCCATGCAACAACAACACCAAGTCTTACTGCAAGTCACAAGAAATTAGAATATTCTTTAGAGACTTGAATTACATAGGCAAGGAAAGATAAAGGGAAATATTTGGTAAGTTTGGACAAGGAAACCACAACGACAGTGGAGAAAAATGGGCCCAATGTCGCACATCGAATGACCAGGTAATAATTAAAGTGCGGTTTCAAGAGCATCCAAGACGATTATGAACATGAAAAAGCCCAGAAGGAGAGACTAAAACCTGAATCGACTACATAGCTATCCACAAGATATTACGGAATGCAGTTATTCACTGCAAAACCTATCCAAGTGTCGACTGAGGAAGCGACTACCTACTGGTTATATGTAAACTAACAATGAAACTTCGGAAATAAGGAGAAGGATACTCCTGAACACACGAACCTGCAGTAATAATATATCGACAGAATGAAAAACTGTACGTATAACAAATTCGATACGGAAACTCGAAATTGGTCAGATTAAGAAAAAACGACATTATCTCAAAGTAGAAAGAAATACGAGTGGGTCACATCTGAGATTCTCGATATGATTCAAAGGAGACAGAAAGCGATACCAAGGTATGGACCGGAATATGTGCTTTGTGGTGCAGTGGATATCGGCTGGGAACGAGAAATCGGGGAGCCGAGTTCAAAATCATGAATTCGTGGCATTCATTTACGCGCAAATACCCTTGGAAAAGATATTAATCCGTCTCTTCCCTCCAGTTATGTGTTAAATAACAGGACAGATTGGGTTCTATAGCCTTGGCTGGCAACCGTCTACCGCAGAAAGTAATGGCAACCTACTGCGGGATAATCCTCTGCTCAGTCAGTCATATCTCTTTCGAGACATGATCGCCCAAGCGTGTATCACGTATGGCACTTAACTGACTGACTGAATATAATAGTGGAAATCATGATTGAGGTTTCTACTGGGCATAAAGTGGGGGATCAGTTTTATATTGTTATGAAGTAATAAACTGATCCCCAAAAATTATACGTAACAATATAATACATTTTTCCCCACTCCGGCTATAAATCAAATAATAGGACAGATTGGGTTCTATAGTCTTGGTCGGCAACCAATCTATCGCAGAAAGCAATGGCAATCTAATGCGGCATAATCTTCTGCCCAGTCAGTCATGTCTCTGTCGAGACATGATCGCCCAAGCGTGTATCACGTATGGCACTTAACTGACTGACACAAAGAAAATAAAAAAGACAAATGCTAAAGATGACTGGCTCAACGAAAAATGTGCAGAAATAGAGAAAGTGGGTATCACAAATAAAAAATATATGCATAAAAGAAAGAGAACTAACAGGACAAAAGATTTCCTTACCAAAAAAATGCATCAAATCCAAAGACGGAATATTCAATCGATGGATAGAATATGCAGCTTCTTCTCTCGCACTTCCCGCCTGTGGAACTCGCTTCCGTATTCTTGCTTTCCTGACGACTACAACCTCCAGAAATTTAAATGCAAAGTCAATATTCATCTACTAACCACTGGACTCTAGCTCTCTCCCCACCCTCGTATAACCTTCCCTTTCTCTCCACCTATGTATCTGTCATCGCACCTGCTTTCTATTGTTCCTTTCTAACTAGTCCGTACTCCTCACTCTTTTCTAATTAATCTTTTTACATTTATGTAACCCCCTGCACATCAGTGGCGTTTCCGCCTTGCTCGGGGTGAAATGATAAAAAAAAAAATCGAAGATCTCTTCCATGACGAAAGAAAATAAACAGCAATACACAGAAATACTAACAAGCCAGAAATACTACAAACCGAAGTGGAAACGGCACTTGTCAAATTAAACAGAAACAAAGATGTTGGACTAGACTTGATTGTAATAGAGATCCTAGCAGGCATTGGCGATTTTAGCAAAACAGAGATTACTGAAATAATAAGTTTAATCTAGAACACTGTTGATATACAGGAGGACCTAAGAAAATCTATTTTAATAGCACTGCCTCAGAAAAAAAGCGGAAACTCCGCCGAGAAATAATCTTAATGAGCCATATAAAAAAACTAATCATCCGGTTTCGGATTAACAGAGCGCGTAACAGTATCAAGACATAAAAAGGACAAGAACCAGAACAGTGTGGGTTTGTCAATATAAAACAGAGAAGGACGTGTACCCTTTTTTATCGATCATGGAAAGGAGTTCTACAAAGAACAACACAAATATCTGTTAAAGCTATTAGGCAGCCTTGAATTATTCAGGAAAGGCATTAGAATAATCAAGAACCTAAAGTGGCAGCGAATCGCTTGCATACAGACAGGAAATCTTAGAGATGTTCGGCAACATCGGCATATTCCCGAAAGACATTAGAATAATAAAGAACATATACTGACAGCAAACCGCCTATATGCGGACATGAAATAAATTCGGCAAATTAGAAGAAAAGTGTAAGACAAGGGTGTTTCTTCTCACTGGATTTATTCAGCCCATACAGCGAGGCAATTCCGAGAGAACTAGAAGTGATACTGATAGTAGACACGGAAAGAAAACTACAAAATTTTTACAGAATGTAGCGAACGTAAGCGAAAAAAAAAGGACTAAATAAATTCTACAAAAATATGGTTGCATGGTTGTCAGTAAAAAGATGTGCCATAAAGGCAATTACAGGTCGGGGATACGAAAACGAAGCAGGTACAGCTATTTAAATATTTAAAAATTGTTCTGATAGAGGACTGGAAAACGCAACACTAAAATCAGAAGGCGTATTGGGATAACCAAAGAAGAATTCCAAAAGCTAAGCTTAGTATGAGGAATTTTGTTGGTTGTTTTGTATTCATGACATATCAACCTCGGCGGGCCATTTGTTGCCAACTATTTTTTTTTATTTATTGCTGGTAATAGCATTTTCTTTCAACAATTCATTGTTGTTTTATATAAGTTTGTGTATACTAATACTTTTTTCTTTTCGAGTATCAAGATTCATTGGGATTTGTTTTTCTAAAGGGCAGGGTCCCCAAGTACTACTGCTGTTATTTACTCCATAACTAGAGGGAAGGGACGGATTAATACTTTTCCCAAGGGTACCAGTGCTGAAGCGAATGCAGAGTGTTCAACTGGAATTCGAAATCGGCTCACCTATTTCTTTTTCCGAGCCGATATCCACTGCACTACCACGAACATCCGTCACTAAAGGCTTACAGCACCTCATATTGCCAAGACGGTCACCCATCTAAGTACTGACTAGGATCAACGTTGCTTAACTTTGGTGATCGAGCGAGAACCGGTGTATTCAACGTTATATGGCAGTAAGCCACATTTTGTTGCGAAATAAAGAAAAGACTACTGGACTGGTCTGTTTAATCTGTCCTCAAAGAGTGTTGCGAAATAAAGAAAAGACTACTAGACTGGCCTGTTTAATCTCTCCTCAAAGATTGTTGCGAAATAAAGAAAAGACTACTGGACTGGTCTGTTTAATCTGTCCTCAAAGATTGTTGCGAAATAAAGGAAAGACTACTGGATTGGTCTGTTAATCTCTCCTCAAAGATTGTTGCGAAATAAAGAAAAGACTATTAGACTGGTCTGTTTAATCTGTCCTCAAAGATTGTTGCGAAATAAAGAAAAGACTAATGGACTGGTCTGTTTAATCTGTCCTCAAAGATTGTTGCGAAATAAAGAAAAGACTACTGGACTGGTCTGTTTAATCTGTCCTCAAAGAGTGTTGCGAAATAAAGAAAAGACTACTGGACTGGTCTGTTTAATCTGTCCTCAAAGAGTGTTGCGAAATAAAGAAAAGACTACTGGACTGGTCTGTTTAATCTGTCCTCAAAGATTGTTGCGAAATAAAGAAAAGACTACTAGACTGGTCTGTGTAATCTGTCCTCAAAGATTGTTGCGAAATAAAGAAAAGTCTACTGGACTGGTATGTTTAATCTGTCCTCAAAGATTGTTGCGAAATAAAGAAAAGACTATTAGACTGGTCTGTTTAATCTGTCCTCAAAGATTGTTGCGAAATAAAGAAAAGACTACTGGACTGGTCTGTTTAATCTGTCCTCAAAGATTGTTGCGAAATAAAGAAAAGACTACTGGACTGGTCTGTTTAATCTGTCCTCAAAGAGTGTTGCGAAATAAAGAAAAGTCTACTAGACTGGTCTGTTTAAAATGTCCTCAAAAATTGGTGCGAAATAAAGAAAAGACTACTGGACTGGTCTGTGTAATCTGTCCTCAAAGATTGTTGCGAAATAAAGAAAAGACTACTGGACTGGTCCCTTTAATCTGTCCTCAAAGAGTGTTGCGAAATAAAGAAAAGACTACTACACTGGTCTGTTTAATCTGTCCTCAATGATTGTTGCGAAATAAAGAAAAGACTACTGGACTGGTCTGTTTAATCTGTCCTCAAAGAGTGTTGCGAAATAAAGAAAAGACTACTAGAATGGTCTGTTTGATCTGTCCTAAAAGATTGTTGCGAAATAAAGAAAAGACTACAGGACTGGTCTGTTTAATCTGTCCTCAAAGATTGTTGCGAAATAAAGAAAAGACTACTGGACTGCTCTGTTTAATCTGTCCTAAAAGATTGTTGCGAAATAAAGAAAAGAGTACTGGACTGGTCTGTTTAATCTGTCCTCAAAGAGTGTTGCGAAATAAAGAAAAGACTACTGGACTGGTCTGTTTAATCTGTCCTCAAAGATTGTTGCGAAATAAAGAAAAGACTACTAGACTGGTCTGTGTAATCTGTCCTCAAAGATTGTTGCGAAATAAAGAAAAGTCTACTGGACTGGTATGTTTAATCTGTCCTCAAAGATTGTTGCGAAATAAAGAAAAGACTATTAGACTGGTCTGTTTAATCTGTCCTCAAAGATTGTTGCGAAATAAAGAAAAGACTACTGGACTGGTCTGTTTAATCTGTCCTCAAAGATTGTTGCGAATTAAAGAAAAGACTACTGGACTGGTCTGTTTAATCTGTCCTCAAAGAGTGTTGCGAAATAAAGAAAAGTCTACTAGACTGGTCTGTTTAAAATGTCCTCAAAAATTGGTGCGAAATAAAGAAAAGACTACTGGACTGGTCTGTGTAATCTGTCCTCAAAGATTGTTGCGAAATAAAGAAAAGACTACTGGACTGGTCCCTTTAATCTGTCCTCAAAGAGTGTTGCGAAATAAAGAAAAGACTACTACACTGGTCTGTTTAATCTGTCCTCAATGATTGTTGCGAAATAAAGAAAAGACTACTGGACTGGTCTGTTTAATCTGTCCTCAAAGAGTGTTGCGAAATAAAGAAAAGACTACTAGAATGGTCTGTTTGATCTGTCCTAAAAGATTGTTGCGAAATAAAGAAAAGACTACAGGACTGGTCTGTTTAATCTGTCCTCAAAGATTGTTGCGAAATAAAGAAAAGACTACTGGACTGCTCTGTTTAATCTGTCCTAAAAGATTGTTGCGAAATAAAGAAAAGAGTACTGGACTGGTCTGTTTAATCTGTCCTCAAAGAGTGTTGCGAAATAAAGAAAAGACTACTGGACTGGTCTGTTTAATCTCTCCTCAAAGATTGTTGCGAAATAAAGAAAAGACTACTAGACTGGTCTGTGTAATCTGTCCTCAAAGATTGTTGCGAAATAAAGAAAAGTCTACTGGACTGGTATGTTTAATCTGTCCTCAAAGATTGTTGCGAAATAAAGAAAAGACTATTAGACTGGTCTGTTTAATCTGTCCTCAAAGATTGTTGCGAAATAAAGAAAAGACTACTGGCCTGCTCTGTTTAATCTGTCCTAAAAGATTGTTGCGAAATAAAGAAAAGAGTACTGGACTGGTCTGTTTAATCTGTTCTCAAAGATTGTTGCGAAATAAAGGAAAGACTACTAGACTGGTCTGTTTAATCTCTCCATAAAGATTGTTGCGAAATAAAGAAAAGACTACTGGACTGGTCTGTTTAATCTGTTCTCAAAGATTGATGCGAAATAAAGAAAAAACTACTGGACTGCTCTGTTTAATCTGTCCTCAAAGATTGTTACGAAATAAAGAAAAGACTACTGGACTGGTCTATTTAATCTGTTCTCAAAGATTGTTGCGAAATAAAGAAAAGACTACAGGACTGGTCTGTTTAATCTCTCCATAAAGATTGTTGCGAAATAAAGAAAAGACTACTGGACTGGTCTGTTTAATCTCTCCTCAAAGATTGTTGCGAAATAAAGAAAAGACTACTAGACTGGTCTGTTTAATCTGTTCTCAAAGATTGTTGCGAAATAAAGAAAAGACTACTGGACTGGTTTATTTGATCTGTTCTCAAAGATTGTTGCGAAATAAAGAAAAGACTACTAGACTGGTCTGTTTAATCTGTTCTCAAAGATTGTTGCGAAATAAAGAAAAGACTACTGGACGGGTCTGTTTAATCTCTCCATAAAGATTGTTGCGAAATAAAGAAAAGACTAATGGACTGGTCTGTTTAATCTGTCCTCAAAGAGTGTTGCGAAATAAAGAAAAGACTACTAGACTGGTCCGTTTAATCTCTCCTCAAAGATTGTTGCGAAATAAAGAAAAGACTACTGGACTGGTCTGTTTAATCTGTCCTCAAAGATTGTTGCGAAATAAATTAAAGACTACTGGACTGGTCTGTTTAATCTCTCCTCAAAGATTGTTGCGAAATAAAGAAAAGACTACTAGACTGGTCTGTTTAATCTGTCCTCAAAAATTGTTGCGAAATAAAGAAAAGACTAATGGACTGGTCTGTTTAATCTGTCCTCAAAGATTGTTGCGAAATAAAGAAAAGACTACTGGACTGGTCTGTTTAATCTGTCCTCAAAGAGTGTTGCGAAATAAAGAAAAGACTACTGGACTGGTCTGTTTAATCTGTCCTCAAAGAGTGTTGGGAAATAAAGAAAAGACTACAGGACTGGTCTGTTTAATCTGTCCTAAAAGATTGTTGCGAAATAAAGAAAAGACTACTAGACTGGTCTGTGTAATCTGTCCTCAAAGATTGTTGCGAAATAAAGAAAAGACTACTGGACGGGTCTGTTTAATCTCTCCATAAAGATTGTTGCGAAATAAAGAAAAGACTAATGGACTGGTCTGTTTAATCTGTCCTCAAAGATTGTTGCGAAATAAAGAAAAGACTACTGGCCTGGTCTGTGTAATCTGTCCTTAAAGATTGTTGCGAAATAAAGAAAAGTCTACTGGACTGGTCTGTTTAATCTGTCTTCAAAGAGTGTTGCGAAATAAAGAAAAGACTACTAGACTGGTCTGTTTGATCTGTCCTAAAAGATTGTTGCGAAATAAAGAAAAGACTACAGGACTGGTCTGTTTAATCTGTCCTCAAAGATTGTTGCGAAATAAAGAAAAGACTACTGGACTGCTCTGTTTAATCTGTCCTAAAAGATTGTTGCGAAATAAAGAAAAGAGTACTGGACTGGTCTGTTTAATCTGTTCTCAAAGATTGTTGCGAAATAAAGGAAAGACTACAGGACTGGTCTGTTTAATCTCTCCATAAAGATTGTTGCGAAATAAAGAAAAGACTACTGGCCTGGTCTGTTTAATCTGTTCTCAAAAATTGTTGAGAAATAAAGAAAAAACTACTGGACTGCTCTATTTAATCTGTCCTCAAAGATTGTTGCGAAATAAAGAAAAGACTACTGGACTGGTCTATTTAATCTGTTCTCAAAGATTGTTGCGAAATAAAGAAAAGACTACAGGACTGGCTGTTTAATCTCTCCTGAAAGATTGTTGCGAAAAAAAGAAAAGACTACTAGACTGGTCTGTTTAAACTGTCCTCAAAATTGTTGCGAAATAAAGAAAAGACAACTAGACTGGTCTGTTTAATCTGTTCTCAAAGATTGTTGCGAAATAAAGAAAAGACTACTGGACTGGTCTATTTGATCTGTTCTCAAAGATTGTTGCGAAATAAAGAAAAGACTACTAGACTGGTCTGTTTAATCTGTTCTCAAAGATTGTTGCGAAATAAAGAAAAGACTACTGGACGGGTCTGTTTAATCTCTCCATAAAGATTGTTGCGAAATAAAGAAAAGACTAATGGACTGGTCTGTTTAATCTCTCCTCAAAGAGTGTTGCGAAATAAAGAAAAGACTACTGGACTGGTCTGTTTAATCTGTCCTCAAAGATTGTTGCGAAATAAAGAAAAGACTACTGGACTGGTCTGTTTAATCTGTCCTCAAAGATTGTCGCGAAATAAAGGAAAGACTACTGGACTGGTCTGTTTAATCTCTCCTCAAAGATTGTTGCGAAATAAAGAAAAGACTACTAGACTGGTCTGTTTAATCTGTCCTCAAAGATTGTTGCGAAATAAAGAAAAGACTAATGGACTGGTCTGTTTAATCTGTCCTCAAAGATTGTTGCGAAATAAAGAAAAGACTACTGGACTGGTCTGTTTAATCTGTCCTCAAAGAGTGTAGCGAAATAAAGAAAAGACTACTGGACTGGTCTGTTTAATCTGTCCTCAAAGAGTGTTGCGAAATAAAGAAAAGACTACTGGACTGGTCTGTTTAATCTGTCTTCAAAGATTGTTGCGAAATAAAGAAAAGACTACTAGACTGGTCTGTGTAATCTGTCCTCAAAGATTGTTGCGAAATAAAGAAAAGACTACTAGACTGGTCTGTTTAATCTGTCCTCAAAGATTGTTGCGAAATTAAGAAAAGACTAATGGACTGGTCTGTTTAATCTGTCCTCAAAGATTGTTGCGAAATAAAGAAAAGACTACTGGACTGGTCTGTTTAATCTGTCCTCAAAGAGTTTTGCGAAATAAAGAAAAGACTACTGGACTGGTCTGTTTAATCTGTCCTCAAAGAGTGTTGCGAAATAAAGAAAAGACTACTGGACTGGTCTGTTTAATCTGTCCTCAAAGATTGTTGCGAAATAAAGAAAAGACTACAAGACTGGTCTGTTTAATCTGTTCTCAAAGATTGTTGCGAAATAAAGAAAAGACTATTAGACTGGTCTGTTTAATCTGTTCTCAAAGATTGTTGCGAAATAAAGAAAAGACTACTGGACTAGTCTGTTTAATCTGTTCTCAAAGATTGTTGCGAAATAAAGAAAAGACTACTGGACTGGTCTGTTTAATCTCTCCTCAAAGATTGTTGCGAAATAAAGAAAAGACTACTGGACTGGTCTGTTTAATCTCTCCATAAAAATTGTTGCGAAATAAAGAAACGACTGCTAGACTGGTCTGTTTAATCTGTTCTCAAAGATTGTTGCGAAATAAAGAAAAGAATACTGGACTGGTCTGTTTAATCTCTCCATAAAGATTGTTGCGAAATAAAGAAAAGACTACTGGACTGGTCTGTTTAATCTCTCCTCAAAGATTGTTGCGAAATAAAGAAAAGACTACTAGACTGGTCTGTTTAATCTGTTCTCAAAGATTGTTGCGGAATAAAGAAAAGACTACTAGACTGGTCTGTTTAATCTCTCCTCAAAGATTGTTGCGAAATAAAGAAAAGACTACTAGACTGGTCTGTTTAATCTGTTCTCAAAGATTGTTGCGAAATAAAGAAAAGACTACTGGACTGGTCTGTTTAATCTGTCCTCAAAGAGTGTTGCGAAATAAAGAAAAGACTACTAGACTGGTCTGTTTGATCTGTCCTAAAAGATTGTTGCGAAATAAAGAAAAGACTACAGGACTGGTCTGTTTAATCTGTCCTCAAAGATTGTTGCGAAATAAAGAAAAGACTACTGGACTGCCCTGTTTAATCTGTCCTAAAAGATTGTTGAGAAATAAAGAAAAGAGTACTGGACTGGTCTGTTTAATCTGTTCTCAAAGATTGTTGCGAAAAAAAGGAAAGACTACAGGATTGGTCTGTTTAATCTCTCCATAAAGATTGTTGCGAAATAAAGAAAAGTCTACTGGACTGGTCTGTTTAATCTGTTCTCAAAGATTGTTGCGAAATAAAGAAAAACTACGGGACTGCTCTGTTTAATCTGTCCTCAAAGATTGTTGCGAAATAAAGAAAAGACTACTGGACTGGTCTATTTAATCTGTTCTCAAAGATTGTTGCGAAATAAAGAAAAGACTACAGGACTGGTCTGTTTAATCTCTCCATAAAGATTGTTGCGCAACAAAGAAAAGACTACTGGACTGGTCTGTTTAATCTGTTCTCAAAGATTGTTGCGAAATAAAGAAAAGACTACTAGACTGGTCTGTTTAATCTGTTCTCAAAGATTGTTGCGAAATAAAGAAAAGACTACTGGACTGGTCTATTTGATCTGTTCTCAAAGATTGTTGCGAAATAATCAAAAGACTAATGGACTGGTCAGTTTAATCTCTCCTCAAAGATTGTTGCGAAATAAAGAAAAGACTACTAGGCTGGTCTGTTTAATCTGTTCTCAAAGATTGTTGCGAAATAAAGAAAAGACTACTGAACTGGTCTGTTTAATCTCTCCATAAAGATTGTTGCGAAATGAAAAAAAGACGACAGGACTGGTCTGTTTAATCTCTCCATAAAGATTGTTGCGAAATAAAGAAAAGACTACTGGACTGGTCTGTTTAATCTCTCCATAAAGATTGTTGCGAAATAAAGAAAAGACTACTAGACTGGTCTGTTTAATCTATTCTCAAAGATTGTTGCGAAATAAAGAAAAGACTACTGGACTGGTCTGTTTAATCTCTCCTCACATAATGTTGCGAATTAAAGAAAAGACTACTAGACTGGTCTGTTTAATCAGTTCTCAAAGATTGTTGCGAAATAAAGAAAAGACTACTAGACTGGTCTGTTTAATCTCTCCTCAAAGATTGTTGCGAAATAAAGAAAAGACTAATAGACTGGTCTGTTTAATCTGTTCACAAAGATTGTTGAGAAATAAAGAAAAGACTACTAGACTGGTCTGTTTAATCTGTCTTCAAAGATTGTTGCGAAATAAAGAAAAGACTACTGGACTGGTCTGTTTAATCTCTCCATAAAGATTGTTGCGAAATAAAGAAAAGACTACTGGACTGGTCTGTTTAATCTCTCCATAAAGATTGTTGCGAAATAAAGAAAAGACTACTGGACTGGTCTGTTTAATCTGTCCTCAAAGATTGTTGCGAAATAAAGAAAAGACAACTGGACTGGTCTGTTTAATCTCTCCATAAAGATTGTTGCGAAATAAAGAAAAGACTACTAGACTGGTCTGTTTAATCTGTTCTCAAAGATTGTTGCGAAATAAAGAAAAGAATACTGGACTGGTCTGTTTAATCTCTCCATAAAGATTGTTGCGAAATAAAGAAAAGACTACTGGACTGGTCTGTTTAATCTCTCCTCAAAGATTGTTGCGAAATAAAGAAAAGACTACTAGACTGGTCTGTTTAATCTGTTCTCAAAGATTGTTGCGAAATAAAGAAAAGACTACTGGACTGGTCTGTTTAATCGGTTCTCAAAGATTGTTGCGGAATAAAGAAAAGTCTACTAGACTGGTCTGTTTAATCTGTCCTCAAAGATTGTTGCGAATTAAAGAAAAGACTACAGGACTGGTCTGTTTAATCTCTCCATAAAGATTGTTGCGAAATAAAGAAAAGACTACTAGACTGGTCTGTTTAATCTGTTCTCAAAGATTGTTGCGAAATAAAGAAAAGAATACTGGACTGGTCTGTTTAATCTCTCCATAAAGATTGTTGCGAAATAAAGAAAAGACTACTAGACTGGTCTGTTTAATCTGTTCTCAAAGATTGTTGCGAAATAAAGAAAAGACTACTGGACTGGTCTTTTTAATCTCTCCTCACATATTATTGCGAAATAAAGAAAAGCCTGCTAGACTGGTCTGTTTAATCTGTTCTCAAAGATTGTTGCGAAATAAAGAAAAGACTACTGGACAGGTCTGTTTAATCTCTCCTCAAAAATTGTTGCGAAATAAAGAAAAGACTACTAGACTGGTCTGTTTAATCTCTCCATAAAGATTGTTGCGAAATAAAGAAAAGACTACTGGACTGGTCTATTTAATCTGTTCTCAAAGATTGTTGCGAAATAAAGAAAAGACTACAGGACTGGTCTGTTTAATCTCTCCATAAAGATTGTTGCGAAATAAAGAAATGAATACTGGACTAGTCTGTTTAATCTCTCCTCGAAGATTGTTGCGAAATAAAGAAAAGACTACTAGACTGGTCTGTTTAATCTGTTCTCAAAGATTGTTGCGAAATAAAGAAAAGACTACTGGTCTGGTCTATTTAATCTGTTCTCAAAGATTGTTGCGAAATAAAGAAAAGACTACTAGACTGGTCTGTTTAATCTGTTCTCAAAGATTGTTGCGAAATAAAGAAAAGTCTACTGGACTGGTCTGTTTAATCTCTCCTCAAATATTGTTGCGAAATAAAGAAAAGACTACTAGACTGGTCTGTTTAATCTGTTCACAAAGATTGTTGCGAAATAAAGAAAAGACTACAGGACAGGTCTTTTTAATCTCTCCTCAAAGATTGTTGCGAAATAAAGAAAAGACGACAGGACTGATCTGTTTAATCTCTCCATAAAGATTGTTGCGAAATAAAGAAAAGACTACTAGACTGGTCTGTTTAATCTATTCACAAAGATTGTTGCGAAATAAAGAAAAGACTTCTGGACTGGTCTGTTTAATCTCTCCATAAAGATTGTTGCGAATTAAAGAAAAGACTACTGGACTGGTCTGTTTAATCTCTCCTCAAAGATTGTTGCGAAATAAAGAAAAGACTACTAGACTGGTCTGTTTAATCTATTCTCAAAGATTGTTGCGAAATAAAGAAAAGACTTCTGGACTGGTCTGTTTAATCTCTCCATAAAGATTGTTGCGAATTAAAGAAAAGACTACTGGACTGGTCTGCAAAACTCTCCTGAAAGATTGTTGCGAAATAAAGAAAAGACTACTAGACTGGTCTGTTTAATCTATTCTCAAAGATTATTTTGCGAAATAAAGAAAAGACTTCTGGTCTGGTCTGTTTAATCTCTCCATAAAGATTGTTGCGAATTAAAGAAAAGACTACAGGACTGGTCTGTTTAATCTCTCCTCAAAGATTGTTGCGAAATAAAGAAAAAACTACTAGACTGGTCTGTTTAATCTATTCTCAAAGATTGTTGCGAAATAAAGAAAAGACTACTGGACTGGTCTGTTTAATCTCTCCTCAAAGATTGTTGCAGAAATAAAGAAAAGACTACTAGACTGGTCTGTTTAATCTGTTCTCAAAGATTGTTGCGAAATAAAGAAAAGACTACTGGACTGGTCTGTTTTATCTCTCCATAAAGATTGTTGCGAAATAAAGAAAAGACTAATGGACTGGTCTGTTTAATCTGTTCTCAAAGATTGTTGCGAAATAAAGAAAAGACTACTAGGCTGGTCTGTTAAATCTGTTCTCAAAGATTGTTGCGAAATATAGAAAAGACGACAGGATTGGTCTGTTTAATCTCTCCATAAAGATTGTTGCGAAATAAAGGAAAGACTACATGACTGGTCTGTTTAATCTCTCCATAAAGATTGTTGCGAAATAAAGAAAAGACTACCGGACTGGTTTGTTTAATCTCTCCTCAAAGATTGTTGCGAAATAAAGAAAAGACTACTGGACTGGTCTGTTTAATCAGTTCTCAAAGATTGTTGCGAAATAAAGAAAAGACTACTAGACTGGTCTGTTTAATCTCTCCTCAAAGATTGTTGCGAAATAAAGAAAAGACTATTAGACTGGTCTGTTTAATCAGTTCTCAAAGATTGTGGAGAAATAAAGAAAAGACTACAGGAATGGTCTGTTTAATCTCTCTTCAAAGAATGTTGCGAATTAAAGAAAAGACTACTGGACTGGTCTGTTTAATCAGTTCTCAAAGATTGTTGCGAAATAAAGAAAAGACTACTAGACTGGTCTGTTTAATCTCTCCTCAAAGATTGTTGCGAAATAAAGAAAAGACTAATAGACTGGTCTGTTTAATCTGTTCACAAAGATTGTTGAGAAATAAAGAAAAGACTACTAGACTGGTCTGTTTAATCTCTCCATAAAGATTGTTGCGAAATAAAGAAACGACTGCTAGACTGGTCTATTTAATCTGTTCTCAAAGATTGTTGCGAAATAAAGAAAAGAATACTGGACTGGTCTGTTTAATCTCTCCATAAAGATTGTTGCGAAATAAAGAAAAGACTACTGGACTGGTCTGTTTAATCTCTCCTCAAAGATTGTTGCGAAATAAAGAAAAGACTACTGGACTGGTCTGTTTAATCTCTCCATAAAGATTGTTGCGAAATAAAGAAACGACTGCTAGACTGGTCTATTTAATCTGTTCTCAAAGATTGTTGCGAAATAAAGAAAAGAATACTGGACTGGTCTGTTTAATCTCTCCATAAAGATTGTTGCGAAATAAAGAAAAGACTACTGGACTGGTCTGTTTAATCTCTCCTCAAAGATTGTTGCGAAATAAAGAAAAGACTACTAGACTGGTCTGTTTAATCTGTTCTCAAAGATTGTTGCGAAATAAAGAAAAGACTACTGGACTGGTCTGTTTAATCTCTCCTCAAAAATTGTTGCGAAATAAAGAAAAGACTACTGGACTGGTCTGTTTAATCTGTTCTCAAAGATTGTTGCGGAATAAAGAAAAGACTCCTAGACTGGTCTGTTTAATCTCTCCTCAAAGATTGTTGCGAAATAAAGAAAAGACTACTAGACTGGTCTGTTTAATCTGTTCTCAAAGATTGTTGCGAAATAAAGAAAAGACTACTGGACTGGTCTGTTTAATCTCTCCTCATATATTGTTGCGAAATAAAGAAAAGACTGCTAGACTGGTCTGTTTAATCTGTTCTCAAAGATTGTTGCGAAATAAAGAAAAGACTACTGGACTGGTCTGTTTAATCTCTCCTCAAAGATTGTTGCGAAATAAAGAAAAGACTATTAGACTGGTCTGTTGAATCTGTCCTCAAAGATTGTTGCGAAATAAAGAAAAGACTACTGGACTGGTCTATTTAATCTGTTCTCAAAGATTGTTGCGAAATAAAGAAAAGACTAATAGACTGGTCTGTTTAATCTCTCCATAAATATTGTTGCGAAATAAAGAAAAGACTACTGGACTGGTCTGTTTAATCTCTCCTCAAAGATTGTTGCGACATAAAGAAAAGACTACTAACCTGGTCTGTTTAATCTGTTCTCAAAGATTGTTGCGAAATAAAGAAAAGACTACTGGACTGGTCCATTTAATCTGTTCTCAAAGATTGTTGCGAAATAAAGAAAAGACTACTAGACTGGTCTGTTTAATCTGTTCTCAAAAATTGTTGCGAAATAAAGAAAAGACTACTGGACTGGTCTGTTTAATCTCTCCTCAAATATGGTTGCGAAATAAAGAAAAGACTACTAGACTGGTCTGTTTAATCTGTTCTCAAAGATTGTTGCGAAATAAAGAAAAGAGTACTGGACTGGTCTGTTTAATCTCTCCTCAAAGATTGTTGCGAAATAAAGAAAAGACTACTAGACTGGTCTGTTTAATCTGTTCTCAAAGATTGTTGCGAAATAAAGAAAAGACTACTGGACTGGTCTGTTTAATCTGTTCTCAAAGATTGTTGCGAAATAAAGAAAAGACGATTGACTTGTCTGTTTAATCTGTCTTCATAGTTGTTGCGAAATAAAGAAAATACTACTGGACTGGTCTATTTAATCTGTTCTCAAAGATTGTTGCGAAATAAAGAAAAGACTACTGGACTGGTCTGTTTAATCTGTTCTCAAAGATTGTTGCGAAATAAAGAAAAGACTACTGGACTGGTCTATTTAATCTGTTCTGAAAGATTATTGCGAAATAAAGAAAAGACTACTAGACTGGTCTGTTTAATCTGTTCTCAAAGATTGTTGCGAAATAAAGAAAAGACTACTGGATGGGTCTGTTTAATCTCTCCATAAAGATTGTTTGAAATAAAGAAAAGACTAATGGACTGGTCTGTTTAATCTCTCTTCAAAAAGAGTGTTGCCGAAATAAAGAAAGACTTACTAGACTGGTCTGGGCTTCCAATCTCCTCAAAGATTGTTGCAGAAATATTGAAAAGACTACTGGACTGGTCTGTTTAATCTGTCCTCAAAGATTGTTGCGAAATAAAGGAAAGACTACTGGACTGGTCTGTTTAATTTCTCCTCAAAGATTGTTTGAAATAAAGAAAAGACTACTAGACTGGTCTGTTTAATCTGTCCTCAAAAATTGTTGCAGAAATAAAAGAAAAAGACTAATGGACTGGTCTGTTTAATCTGTCCTCAAAGATTGTTGCAAAATAAAGAAAAGACTACTGGACTGGTCTGTTTAATCTCTCCTCAAAGAGTGTTGCAGAAATAAAGAAAAGACTACTGGACTGGTCTGTTTAATCTGTCCTCAAAGAAGTGTTCAGAAATAAAGAAAAAGACTACTGGACTGGTATGTTCATAATCTGTCCTCAAAGATTGTTGCAGAAATAAAGAAAAGACTACTAGACTGGTCTGTGTAATCTGTCCTCAAAAGATTGTTGCAGAAATAGAGAAAAGTCTACTGGACTGGTCTGTTTAATCTGTCCTCAAAGATTGTTGCGAAATAAAGAAAAGACTATTAGACTGGTCTGTTTAATCTGTCCTCAAAGATTGTTGCGAAATAAAGAAAAGTCTACTGGACTGGTCTGTTTAATCTGTCCTCAAGGGTGTTGCGAAATAGAAAAGACTATTAGACTGGTCTGTTAATCTGTCCTCAAAGATTGTTGCAGAGAATAAAGAAAAGACTACTGGACTGGTCTGTTTAATCTGTCCTCAAAGATTGTTGCGAAATAAAGAAAAGACTACAGGACTGGTCTGTTTAATCTGTTCTCAAAGATTGTTGCAAAATAAAGAAAAGAGTACTGGACTGGTCTGTTTAATCTCTCCTCAAAGATTGTTGCAGAAATAAAAGAAAAGACTACTAGACTGGTCTGTTTAATCTGTTCTCAAAAGATTGTTGCGAAATAAAGAAAAGACTACTGGACTGGTCTGTTTAATCTGTTCTCAAAGATTGTTGAAATAAAGAAAAGACGACTAGACTTGTCTGTTTAATCTGTCTTCATAGTTGTTGCGAAATAAAGAAAATACTACTGGACTGGTCTATTTAATCTGTTCTCAAAGATTGTTGCGAAATAAAGAAAAGACTACTGGACTGGTCTGTTTAATCTGTTCTCAAAAAGTTGTTGCGAAATAAAGAAAAGACTACTGGACTGGTCTATTTAATCTGTTCTGAAAGATTGTTGCGAAATAAAAGAAAGACTTATTAGACTGGTCTGTTTAATCTGTTCTCAAAGATTGTTGCGAAATATTAAAGAAAAGACTACTGGACAGCGGGGTCTGTTTAATCTCTCTCCATAAAGATTGTTGCAAAGAATAAAGAAGAACAATGGACTGGTCTGTTTAATCTCTCTTCAAAGAGTGTTGCGAAATAAAAAGAAAGACTACTAGACTATGGTCATTTAATCTCTCCTCAAAGATTGTTGCGAAATAATGAAAAGACTACTGGACTGGTCTGTTTAATCTGTCCTCAAAGATTGTTGCGAAATAAAGGAGAAGGCTACTGGACTGGTCTGTTTAATTTCTCCTCAAAGATTGTTGCGAAATAAAGAAAAGACTACTAGACTGGTCTGTTTAATCTGTCCTCAAAAATTGTTGCGAAATAAAGAAAAGACTAATGGACTGGTCTGTTTAATCTGTCCTCAAAGATTGTTGCGAAATAAAGAAAAGACTACTGGACTGGTCTGTTTAATCTCTCCTCAAAGAGTGTTGCGAAATAAAGAAAAGACTACTGGACTGGTCTGTTTAATCTGTCCTCAAAGAGTGTTGCGAAATAAAGAAAAGACTACTGGACTGGTATGTTTAATCTGTCCTCAAAGATTGTTGCGAAATAAAGAAAAGACTACTAGACTGGTCTGTGTAATCTGTCCTCAAAGATTGTTGCGAAATAGAGAAAAGTCTACTGGACTGGTCTGTTTAATCTGTCCTCAAAGATTGTTTCGAAATAAAGAAAAGACTATTAGACTGGTCTGTTTAATCTGTCCTCAAAGATTGTTGCGAAATAAAGAAAAGTCTACTGGACTGGTCTGTTTAATCTGTCCTCAAAGATTGTTGCGAAATAAAGAAAAGACTATTAGACTGGTCTGTTTAATCTGTCCTCAAAGATTGTTGCGAAATAAAGAAAAGACTACTGGACTGGTCTGTTTAATCTGTCCTCAAAGATTGTTGCGAAATAAAGAAAAGACTACAGGACTGGTCTGTTTAATCTGTCCTCAAAAATTGGTGCGAAATAAAGAAAAAACTACTGGACTGGTCTCTTTAATCTGTCCTCAAAGAGTGTTGCGAAATAAAGAAAAGACTACTACACTGGTCTGTTTAATCTGTCCTCAATGATTGTTGCGAAATAAAGAAAAGACTACTGGACTGGTCTGTTTAATCTGTCCTCAAAGATTGTTGCGAAATAAAGAAAAGACTACTGGCCTGGTCTGTGTAATCTGTCCTTAAAGATTGTTGCGAAATAAAGAAAAGACTACTGGACTGGTCTGTTTAATCTGTCCTCAAAGAGTGTTGCGAAATAAAGAAAAGACTACTAGACTGGTCTGTTTGATCTGTCCTAAATGATTGTTGCGAAATAAAGAAAAGACTACTGGACTGGTCTGTTTAATCTGTCCTCAAAGATTGTTGCGAAATAAAGAAAAGACTACTGGACTGCTCTGTTTAATCTGTCCTAAAAGATTGTTGCGAAATAAAGAAAAGACTGCTGGACTGGTCTGTTTAATCTCTCCTCAAATATGGTTGCGAAATAAAAGAAAAGACTACTAGACTGGTCTGTTTAATCTGTTCTCAAAAGATTGTTGCGAAATAAAGAAAAGAGTACTGGACTGGTCTGTTTAATTCTCCTCAAAGATTGTTGCGAAATAAAGAAAAGACTACTAGACTGGTCTGTTTAATCTGTTATCAAAGATTGTTGCGAAATAAAGAAAAGACTACTGGACTGGTCTGTTTAATCTGTTCTCAAAGATTGTTGCGAAATAAAGAAAAGACTACTAGACTTGTCTGTTTAATCTGTCTTCATAGATTGTTGCGAAATAAAGAAAATACTACTGGACTGGTCTATTTAATCTGTTCTGAAAGATTGTTGCGAAATAAAGAAAAGACTACAGGACTGGTCTGTTTAATCTCTCCATAAAGATTGTTGCGAAATAAAGAAAAGACTACTGGACTGGTCTGTTTAATCTGTTCTCAAAGATTGTTGCGAAATAAAGAAAAGACTACTGGACTGGTCTATTTAATCTGTTCTCAAAGATTGTTGCGAAATAAAGAAAAGACTACTAGACTGGTCTGTTTAATCTGTTCTCAAAGATTGTTGCGAAATAAAGAAAAGACTACTGGACGGGTCTGTTTAATCTCTCCATAAAGATTGTTGCGAAATAAAGAAAAGACTAATGGACTGGTCTGTTTAATCTCTTCAAAGAGTGTTGTGAAATAAAGAAAAGACTACTAGACTGGTCTGTTTAATCTCTCCTCAAAGATTGTTGCGAAATAATGAAAAGACTACTGGACTGGTCTGTTTAATCTGTCCTCAAAGATTGTTGCGAAATAAAGGAAAGACTACTGGACTGGTCTGTTTAATTTCTCCTCAAATATTATTGCGAAATAAAGAAAAGACTACTAGACTGGTCTGTTTAATCTGTCCTCAAAAATTGTTGCGAAATAAAGAAAAGACTAATGGACTGGTCTGTTTAATCTGTCCTCAAAGATTGTTGCGAAATAAAGAAAAGACTACTGGACTGGTCTGTTTAATCTCTCCTCAAAGAGTGTTGCGAAATAAAGAAAAGACTACTGGACTGGTCTGTTTAATCTGTCCTCAAAGAGTGTTGCGAAATAAAGAAAAGACTATTGGACTGGTCTGTTTAATCTGTCCTCAAAGATTGTTGCGAAATAAAGAAAAGACTACTAGACTGGTCTGTGTAATCTGTCCTCAAAGATTGTTGCGAAATAAAGAAAAGTCTACTGGCCTGGTCTGTTTAATCTGTCCTAAAAGATTGTTGCGAAATAAAGAAAAGACTCTTAGACTGGTCTGTTTAATCTGTCCTCAAAGATTGTTGCGAAATAAAGAAAAGACTACTGGACTGGTCTGTTTAATCTGTCCTCAAAGATTGTTGCGAAATAAAGAAAAGACTACAGGACTGGTCTGTTTAATCTGTCCTCAAAGAGTGTTGCGAAATAAAGAAAAGTCTACTGGCCTGGTCTGTTTAATCTGTCCTCAAAAATTGGTGCGAAATAAAGAAAAAACTACTGGACTGGTGTGTGTAATCTGTCCTCAAAGATTGTTGCGAAATAAAGAAAAGACTACTGGACTGGTCTCTTTAATCTGTCCTCAAAGAGTGTTGCGAAATAAAGAAAAGACTACTACACTGGTCTGTTTAATCTGTCCTCAATGATTGTTGCGAAAGAAAGACAAGACTACTGGACTGGTCTGTTTAATCTGTCCTCAAAGATTGTTGCGAAATAAAGAAAAGACTACTGGCCTGGTCTGTGTAATCTGTCCTTAAAGATTGTTGCGAAATAAAGAAAAGACTACTGGACTGGTCTGTTTAATCTGTCCTCAAAGAGTGTTGCGAAATAAAGAAAAGACTACTAGACTGGTCTGTTTGATCTGTCCTAAAAGATTGTTGCGAAATAAAGAAAAGACTACAGGACTGGTCTGTTTAATCTGTCCTCAAAGATTGTTGCGAAATAAAGAAAAGACTACTGGACTGCTCTGTTTAATCTGTCCTAAAAGATTGTTGCGAAATAAAGAAAAGAGTACTGGACTGGTCTGTTTAATCTGTCCTCAAAGATTGTTGCGAAATAAAGAAAAGACTACTGGACTGGTCTATTTAATCTGTTCTCAAAGATTGTTGCGAAATAAAGAAAAGACTACAGGACTGGCTGTTTAATCTCTCCATAAAGATTGTTGCGAAATAAAGAAAAGACTACTGGACTGGTCTGTTTAATCTCTCCTCAAAGATTGTTGCGAAATAAAGAAAAGACTACTAGACTGGCCTGTTTAATCTGTTCTCAAAGATTGTTGCGAAATAAAGAAAAGACTACTGGACTGGACTATTTGATCTGTTCTCAAAGATTGTTGCGAAATAATGAAAAGACTACTAGACTGGTCTGTTTAATCTCTTCTCAAAGATTGTTGCGAAATAAAGAAAAGACTACTGGACGGGTCTGTTTAATCTCTCCATAAAGATTGTTGCGAAATAAAGAAAAGACTAATGGACTGGTCTGTTTAATCTCTCCTCAAAAAGTGTTGCGAAATAAAGAAAAGACTACTAGACTGGTCTGTTTAATCTCTCCTCAAAGATTGTTGCGAAATAAAGAAAAGACTACTGGACTGGTCTGTTTAATCTGTCCTCAAAGATTGTTGCGAAATAAAGGAAAGACTACTGGACTGGTCTGTTTAATCTCTCCTCAAAGATTGTTGCGAAATAAAGAAAAGACTACTGGACTGGTCTGTTTAATCTCTCCTCAAAGATTGTTGCGAAATAAAGAAAAGACTACTCGGCTATTCTGTTTAATCTCTCCTCAAAGATTGTTGCGAAATAAAGAAAAGACTACAAGACTGGTCTGTTTAATCTGTTCTCAAATATTGTTGCGAAATAAAGAAAAGACTATTAGACTGGTCTGTTTAATCTGTTCTCAAAGATTGTTGCGAAATAAAGAAAAGACTACTGGACTAGTCTGTTTAATCTGTTCTCAAAGATTGTTGCGAAATAAAGAAAAGACTACTGGACTGGTCTGTTTAATCTCTCCTCAAAGATTGTTGCGAAATAAAGAAAAGACTACTGGACTGGTCTGTTTAATCTCTCCATAAAGATTGTTGCGAAATAAAGAAACGACTGCTAGACTGGTCTATTTAATCTGTTCTCAAAGATTGTTGCGAAATAAAGAAAAGAATACTGGACTGGTCTGTTTAATCTCTCCATAAAGATTGTTGCGAAATAAAGAAAAGACTACTGGACTGGTCTGTTTAATCTCTCCTCAAAGATTGTTGCGAAATAAAGAAAAGACTACTAGACTGGTCTGTTTAATCTGTTCTCAAAGATTGTTGCGGAATAAAGAAAAGACTACTAGACTGGTCTGTTTAATCTCTCCTCAAAGATTGTTGCGAAATAAAGAAAAGACTACTAGACTGGTCTGTTTAATCTGTTCTCAAAGATTGTTGCGAAATAAAGAAAAGACTACTGGACTGGTCTGTTTAATCTCTCCTCATATATTGTTGCGAAATAAAGAAAAGACTGCTAGACTGGTCTGTTTAATCTGTTCTCAAAGATTGTTGCGAAATAAAGAAAAGACTACTGGACTGGTCTGTTTAATCTCTCCTCAAAGATTGTTGCGAAATAAAGAAAAGACTACTAGACTGGTCTGTTGAATCTGTCCTCAAAGATTGTTGCGAAATAAAGAAAAGACTACTGGACTGGTCTATTTAATGTGTTCTCAAAGATTGTTGCGAAATAAAGAAAAGACTAATAGACTGGTCAGTTTAATCTCTCCATAAAGATTGTTGCGAAATAAAGAAAAGACTACTGGACTGGTCTGTTTAATCTCTCCTCAAAGATTGTTGCGACATAAAGAAAAGACTACTAACCTGGTCTGTTTAATCTGTTCTCAAAGATTGTTGCGAAATAAAGAAAAGACTACTGGACTGGTCCATTTAATCTGTTCTCAAAGATTGTTGCGAAATAAAGAAAAGACTACTAGACTGGTCTGTTTAATCTGTTCTCAAAAATTGTTGCGAAATAAAGAAAAGACTACTGGACTGGTCTGTTTAATCTCTCCTCAATTATGGTTGCGAAATAAAGAAAAGACTACTAGACTGGTCTGTTTAATCTGTTCTCAAAGATTGTTGCGAAATAAAGAAAAGTGTACTGGACTGGTCTGTTTAATCTCTCCTCAAAGATTGTTGCGAAATAAAGAAAAGACTACTAGACTGGTCTGTTTAATCTGTTCTCAAAGATTGTTGCGAAATAAAGAAAAGACTACTGGACTGGTCTGTTTAATCTGTTCTCAAAGATTGTTGCGAAATAAAGAAAAGACGACTAGACTTGTCTGTTTAATCTGTCTTCATAGATTGTTGCGAAATAAAGAAAATACTACTGGACTGGTCTATTTAATCTGTTCTCAAAGATTGTTGCGAAATAAAGAAAAGACTACAGGACTGTTCTGTTTAATCTCTCCATAAAGATTGTTGCGAAATAAAGAAAAGACTACTGGACTGGTCTGTTTAATCTGTTCTCAAAGATTGTTGCGAAATAAAGAAAAGACTACTGGACTGGTCTATTTAATCTGTTCTGAAAGATTGTTGCGAAATAAAGAAAAGACTACTAGACTGGTCTGTTTAATCTGTTCTCAAAGATTGTTGCGAAATAAAGAAAAGACTACTGGACGGGTCTGTTTAATCTCTCCATAAAGATTGTTGCGAAATAAAGAAAAGACTAATGGACTGGTCTGTTTAACCTCTCTTCAAAGAGTTTTGCGAAATAAAGAAAAGACTACTAGACTGGTCTGTTTAATCTCTCCTCAAAGATTGTTGCGAAATAATGAAAAGACTACTGGACTGGTCTGTTTAATCTGTCCTCAAAGATTGTTGCGAAATAAAGGAAAGACTACTGGACTGGTCTGTTTAATTTCTCCTCAAAGATTGTTGCGAAATAAAGAAAAGACTACTAGACTGGTCTGTTTAATCTGTCCTCAAAGATTGTTGCGAAATAAAGAAAAGACTACTAGACTGGTCTGTGTAATCTGTCCTCAAAGATTGTTGCGAAATAAAGAAAAGTCTACTGGACTGGTCTGTTTAATCTGTCCTCAAAGATTGTTGCGAAATAAAGAATAGACTATTAGACTGGTCTATTTAATCTGTCCTCAAAGATTGTTGCGAAATAAAGAAAAGACTACTGGACTGGTCTGTTTAATCTGTCCTCAAAGATTGTTGCGAAATAAAGAAAAGACTACAGGACTGGTCTGTTTAATCTGTCCTCAAAGAGTGTTGCGAAATAAAGAAAAGTCTACAGGACTGGTCTGTTTAATCTGTCCTCAAAGATTGTTGCGAAATAAAGAAAAGTCTACTGGACTGGTCTGTTTAATCTGTCCTCAAAGATTGTTGCGAAATAAAGAATAGACTATTAGACTGGTCTATTTAATCTGTCCTCAAAGATTGTTGCGAAATAAAGAAAAGACTACTGGACTGGTCTGTTTAATCTGTCCTCAAAGATTGTTGCGAAATAAAGAAAAGACTACAGGACTGGTCTGTTTAATCTGTCCTCAAAAATTGGTGCGAAATAAAGAAAAAACTACTGGACTGGTCTGTTTAATCTCTCCTCAAATATGGTTGCGAAATAAAGAAAAGACTACTAGACTGGTCTGTTTAATCTGTTCTCAAAGATTGTTGCGAAATAAAGAAAAGACTACTGGACTGGTCTGTTTAATCTGTTCTCAAAGATTGTTGCGAAATAAAGAAAAGACTACTGGACTGGTCTGTTTAATCTGTTCTCAAAGATTGTTGGGAAATAAAGAAAAGACTACTAGACTTGTCTGTTTAATCTGTCTTCATAGATAGTTGCGAAATAAAGAAAATACTACTGGACTGGTCTATTTAATCTGTTCTCAAAGATTGTTGCGAAATAAAGAAAAGACTACAGGACTGGTCTGTTTAATCTCTCCATAAAGATTGTTGCGAAATAAAGAAAAGACTACTGGACTGGTCTGTTTAATCTGTTCTCAAAGATTGTTGCGAAATAAAGAAAAGACTACTAGACTGGTCTACTTAATCTGTTCTGAAAGATTGTTGCGAAATATAGAAAAGACTACTAGACTGGTCTGTTTAATCTGTTCTCAAAGATTGTTGCGATATAAAGAAAAGACTACTGGACGGGTCTGTTTAATCTCTCCATAAAGATTGTTGCGAAATAAAGAAAAGACTAATGGACTGGTCTGTTTAATCTCTCTTCAAAGAGTGTTGCGAAATAAAGAAAAGACTACTAGACTGGTCTGTTTAATCTCTCCTCAAAGATTGTTGCGAAATAATGAAAAGACTACTGGACTGGTCTGTTTAATCTGTCCTCAAAGATTGTTGTGAAATAAAGGAAAGACTACTGGACTGGTCTGTTTAATTTCTCCTCAAAGATTGTTGCGAAATAAAGAAAAGACTACTAGACTGGTCTGTTTAATCTGTCCTCAAAAATTGTTGCGAAATAAAGAAAAGACTACTGGACTGGTCTGTTTAATCTGTCCTCAAAGATTGTTGCGAAATAAAGAAAAGACTACTGGACTGGTCTGTTTAATCTGTCCTCAAAGATTGTTGCGAAATAAAGAAAAGACTACTAGACTGGTCTGTGTAATCTGTCCTCAAAGATTGTTGCGAAATAAAGAAAAGTCTACTGGCCTGGTCTGTTTAATCTGTACTCAAAGATTGTTGCGAAATAAAGAAAAGACTCTTAGACTGGTCTGTTTAATCTGTCCTCAAAGATTGTTGCGAAATAAAGAAAAGACTACAGGACTGGTCTGTTTAATCTGTCCTCAAAGAGTGTTGCGAAATAAAGAAAAGTCTACTAGACTGGTCTGTTTAATCTGTCCTCAAAAATTGGTGCGAAATAAAGAAAAAACTACTGGACTGGTGTGTGTAATCTGTCCTCAAAGATTGTTGCGAAATAAAGAAAAGACTACTGGACTGGTCTCTTTAATCTCTCCTCAAAGAGTGTTGCGAAATAAAGAAAAGACTACTACACTGGTCTGTTTAATCTGTCCTCAATGATTGTTGCGAAATAAAGAAAAGACTACTGGACTGGTCTGTTTAATCTGTCCTCAAAGATTGTTGCGAAATAAAGAAAAGACTACTGGCCTGGTCTGTGTAATCTGTCCTTAAAGATTGTTGCGAAATAAAGAAAAGACTACTGGACTGGTCTGTTTAATCTGTCCTCAAAGAGTGTTGCGAAATAAAGAAAAGACTACTAGACTGGTCTGTTTGATCTGTCCTAAAAGATTGTTGCGAAATAAAGAAAAGACTACAGGACTGGTCTGTTTAATCTGTCCTCAAAGATTGTTGCGAAATAAAGAAAAGACTACTGGACTGCTCTGTTTAATCTGTCCTAAAAGATTGTTGCGAAATAAAGAAAAGAGTACTGGAC
Organism: Ascarosepion bandense; assembly: GCA_037127315.1. Taxonomy (NCBI): domain Eukaryota; kingdom Metazoa; phylum Mollusca; class Cephalopoda; order Sepiida; family Sepiidae; genus Ascarosepion; species Ascarosepion bandense. The sequence goes on from JBBBDQ010000970.1 coordinate 2,126,145, forward strand.
AGGTCTGTTTAATCTGTCCTCAAAGATTGTTGCGAAATAAAGAAAAGACTACTGGACTGGTCTATTTAATCTGTTCTCAAAGATTGTTGCGAAATAAAGAAAAGACTACAGGACTGGCTGTTTAATCTCTCCATAAAGATTGTTGCGAAATAAAGAAAAGACTACTGGACTGGTCTGTTTAATCTCTCCTCAAAGATTGTTGCGAAATAAAGAAAAGACTACTAGACTGGCCTGTTTAATCTGTTCTCAAAGATTGTTGCGAAATAAAGAAAAGACTACTGGACTGGTCTATTTGATCTGTTCTCAAAGATTGTTGCGAAATAATGAAAAGACTACTAGACTGGTCTGTTTAATCTCTTCTCAAAGATTGTTGCGAAATAAAGAAAAGACTACTGGACGGGTCTGTTTAATCTCTCCATAAAGATTGTTGCGAAATAAAGAAATGACTAATGGACTGGTCTGTTTAATCTCTCCTCAAAAAGTGTTGCGAAATAAAGAAAAGACTACTAGACTGGTCTGTTTTATCTCTCCTCAAAGATTGTTGCGAAATAAAGAAAAGACTACTGGACTGGTCTGTTTAATCTGTCCTCAAAGATTGTTGCGAAATAAAGGAAAGACTACTGGACTGGTCTGTTTAATCTCTCCTCAAAGATTGTTGCGAAATAAAGAAAAGACTACTGGACTGGTCTGTTTAATCTCTCCTCAAAGATTGTTGCGAAATAAAGAAAAGACTACTAGGCTGGTCTGTTTAATCTCTCCTCAAAGATTGTTGCGAAATAAAGAAAAGACTACAAGACTGGTCTGTTTAATCTGTTCTCAAAGATTGTTGCGAAATAAAGAAAAGACTATTAGACTGGTCTGTTTAATCTGTCCTCAAAGATTGTTGCGAAATAAAGAAAAGACTACTGGACTGGTCTGTTTAATCTGTCCTCAAAGATTGTTGCGAAATAAAGAAAAGACTACTGGACTTCTCTGTTTAATCTGTCCTCAAAGATTGTTGCGAAATATAGAAAAGACTACTGGACTGGTCTGTTTCATCTCTCCATAAAGATTGTTGCGAAATAAAGAAAAGACTACTGGACTGGTCTGTTTAATCTCTCCTCAAAGATTGTTGCGAAATAAAGAAAAGACTACTAGACTGGCCTGTTTAATCTGTTCTCAAAGATTGTTGCGAAATAAAGAAAAGACTACTGGACTGGTCTATTTGAACTGTTCTCAAAGATTGTTGCGAAATAATGAAAAGACTACTAGACTGGTCTGTTTAATCTGTTCTCAAAGATTGTTGCGAATAAAGAAAAGACTACTGGACGAGTCTGTTTAATCTCTCCATAAAGATTGTTGCGAAATAAAGAAAAGACTAATGGACTGGTCTATTTAATCTCTCCTCAAAAAGTGTTGCGAAATAAAGAAAAGACTACTAGACTGGTCTGTTTAATCTCTCCTCAAAGATTGTTGCGAAATAAAGAAAAGACTATTGGACTGGTCTGTTTAATCTGTCCTCAAAGATTGTTGCGAAATAAAGGAAAGACTACTGGACTGGTCTGTGTAATCTCTCCTCAAAGATAGTTGCGAAATAAAGAAAAGACTACTGGACTGGTCTGTTTAATCTCTCCTCAAAGATTGTTGCGAAATAAAGAAAAGACTACTAAGCTGGTCTGTTTAATCTCTCCTCAAAGATTGTTGCGAAATAAAGAAAAGACTACTGGACTGGTCTGTTTAATCTGTCCTCAAAGATTGTTGCGAAATAAAGAAAAGACTACTGGACTTCTCTGTTTAATCTGTCCTCAAAGATTGTTGCGAAATATAGAAAAGACTACTGGACTGGTCTGTTTCATCTCTCCATAAAGATTGTTGCGAAATAAAGAAAAGACTACTGGACTGGTCTGTTTAATTTCTCCATAAATATTGTTGCGAAATAAAGAAAAAACTACTGGACTGGTCTGTTTAATCTGTCCTCAAAGATTGTTGCGAAATAAAGAAAAGACTACTGGACTGGTCTGTTTAATCACTCCATAAAGATTGTTGCGAAATAAAGAAAAGACTACTAGACTGGTCTGTTTAATCTGTCCTCAAAGATTGTTGCGAAATAAAGAAAAGACTACTGGACTGGTCTGTTTAATCTCTCCATAAAGATTTTTGCGAAATAAAGAAAAGACTACTGGACTGGTCTGTTTAATCTCTCCTCAAAGATTGTTGCGAAATAAAGAAAAGACTACTAGACTGGTCTGTTTAATCTGTTCTCAAAGATTGTTGCGAAATAAAGAAAAGACTACTGGACTGGTCTGTTTAATCTCTCCTCAAAGATTGTTGCGAAATAAAGAAAAGACTACTGGACTGGTCTGTTTAATCTGTTCTCAAAGATTGTTGCGAAATAAAGAAAAGACTACTAGACTGGTCTGTTTAATCTATCCTCAAATATTGTTGCTAAATAAAGAAAAGACTACTGGACTGGTCTGTTTAATCTCTCCTCCAATATTGTTGCGAAATAAAGAAAAGACTACTAGACTCGTCTGTTTAATCTGTTCTCAAAGATTGTTGCGAAATAAAGAAAGGACTACTGGACTGGTCTGTTTAATCTCTCCTGAAAAATTGTTGCGAAAAAAAGAAAAGACTACTAGACAGGTCTGTTTAATCTGTCCTCAAAGATTGTTGCGAAATAAAGAAAAGACTACTAGACTGGTCTGTTTAATCTGTCCTCAAAGATTGTTGCGAAATAAAGAAAAGACTACTGGACTGCTCTGTTTAATCTGTCCTCAAAGATTGTTGCGAAATAAAGAAAAGACTACTGGACTGGTCTGTTTAATCTGTTCTCAAAGATTGTTTCGAAATAAAGGAAAGACTACAGGACTGGTCTGTTTAGTATCTCCATAATGATTGTTGCGAAATAAAGAAAATACTACTGGACTGGTATGTTTAATCTGTTCTCAAAGATTATTGCGAAATAAAGAAAAAACTACTGGACTGTTCTGTTTAATCTGTCCTCAAAGATTGTTGCGAAATAAAGAAAAAACTACTGGACTGGTCTGTTTAATCTGTTCTCAAAGATTGTTGCGAAATAAGGAAAAGACTACAGGACTGGTCTGTTTAATCTCTCCATATAGATTGTTGCGAAATAAAGAAAAGACTGCTGGACTGGTCTATTTAATCTCTCCTCAAAGATTGTTGCGAAATAAAGAAAAGACTATTAGTCTGGTCTGTTTAATCTGTTTTCAAAGATTGTTGCGTAATAAAGAAAAGAGTACTGGACTGGTCTATTTAATCTGTTCTCAAAGATTGTTGCGAAATAAAGAAAAGACTACTAGACTCGTCTGTTTAATTTGTTCTCAAAGATTGTGGCGAAATAAAGAAAAGACTACAGGACTGGTCTGTTTAATCTGTCCTCAAAGATTGTTTCGAAATAAAGAAAAGACTACTGGACTGGTCTGTTTAATCTGTCCTCAAAGATTGTTGCGAAATAAAGAAAAGACTACTAGACTGGTCTGTTTAATCTGTCCTCAAAGATTGTTGCAAAATAAAGAAAAGACTACTGGACTGGTCTGTTTAATCTCTCCATAAAGTTTGTTGCGAAATAAAGAAAAGACTACTGGACTGGTCTGTTTAATCTCTCCATAAAGATTGTTGCGACATAAAGAAAAGACTACTGGAGTGGTCTGTTTAATCTTTTCTCAAAGATTGTTGCGAAATAAAGAAAAGACTACTACACGTCTCTGTTTAATCTCTCCTCAAAGATTGTTGCAAAATAAAGAAAAGTCTACTGGACTGGTCTGTTTAATCTCTCCATAAAGATTGTTGCGAAATAAAGAAAAGACGACTGGACTGGTCTGTTTAATCTGTTCTCAAAGATTGTTGCGAAATAAAGAAAAGATTACTGGACTGGTCTGTTTAATCTGTTCTCAAAGATTGTTGCGAAATAAAGAAAAGACTACTAGACTGGTCTGTTTAATCTGTCCTCAAAGATTGTTGCGAAATAAAGAAAAGACTACTAGACTGGTCTGTTTAATCTGTTCTCAAAGATTGTTGCGAAATAAAGAAAAGACTACTAGACTGGTCTGTCTAATCTGTTCTCAAAGATTGTTGCGAAATAAAGAAAAGACTACTGGACTGGTCTGTTTAATCTGTTCTCAAAGATTGTTGCGAAATAATGGAAAGACTACAGGACCGGTCTGTTTAATCTCTCCATAAAGATTGTTGCGAAATAAAGAAAAGACTACTGGACTGGTCTGTTTAATCTGTTCTCAAAGATTATTGCGAAATAATGAAAAAAACTACTGGACTGCTCTGTTTAATCTGTCCTCAAAGATTGTTGCGAAATAAAGAAAAGACTACTGGATTGGTCTGTTTAATCTGTTCTCAATGATTGTTGCGAAATAAAGAAAAGACTACAGGACTGGTCTGTTTAATCTATCCATTTATATTGTTGCGATATTAAGAAAAGACTACTGGACTGGTCTGTTTAATCTCTCCTCAAAGATTGTTGGGAAATAAAGAAAAGCCTACTAGACTGCTCTGTTTAATTTGTTCTCAAAGATTGTTGCGTAATAAAGAAAAGAGTACTGGACTGGTCTATTTAATCTGTTCTCAAAGATTGTTGCGAAATAAGGAAAAGACTACTAGACTGGTCTGTTTAATCTGTTCTCAAAGATTATTGCGAAATAAAGAAAAGACTGCTGGACTGGTCTGTTTAATCTCTCCATAAAGATTGTTGCGAAATAAAGAAAAGACTACTGGACTGGTATGTTTAATCTCTCCTCAAAGATTGTTGCGTAATAAAGAAAAGACTACGAGACTGGTCTGTTTAATCTGTTCTCGAAGATTGTTAGAAATAAAGAAAAGACGACAGGACTGTTCTGTTTAATCTCTCCATAAAGATTGTTGCGAAATACAGAAAAGACTACTGAACTGGTCTGTTTAATCTCTCCTCAAAGATTGTTGCCAAATAAAGAAAAGACTACTAGACTGGTCTGTTTAATCTGTTCTCAAAGATTGTTGCGAAATAAAGAAAAGACTACTGTACTGGTCTGTTTAATCTGTCCTCAAAGATTGTTGCGAAATAAAGAAAAGACTACAGGACTGGTCTGCTTAATCTCTCCTTAAAGATTGTTGCGAAATAAAGAAAAGACTACTGGACTGGTCTCTTTAATCTGTCCTCAAAGATTGTTGCGAAATAAAGAAAAGACTACTGGACTGGTCTCTTTAATCTGTCCTCAAAGATTGTTGCGAAATAAAGAAAAGATTACTGGACTGGTCTGTTTAATTTGTCCTCAAATATTGTTGCGAAATAAAGAAAGGACTACTAGACTGGTCTGTTTAATATGTTCTCAAAGATTGTTGCAAAATAAAGAAAAGACTACTGGACTGGTCTGTTTAATCTGTCCTCAAAGATTGTCGCGAAATAAAGAAAAGACTACTGGACTGGTCTGTTTAATCTCTCCATAAAGATTGTTGCGAAATAAAGAAAAGACTACTGGACTGGTCTGTTTAATCTGTTCTCAAAGATTGTTGCGAAATAAAGAAAAGACTACTAGACTGGTCTGTTTAATCTGTCCTCAAAGATTGTTGCAAAATAAAGAAAAGTCTACTGGACTGGTCTGTTTAATCTGTCCTCAAAGATTGTTGCGAAATAAAGAAAAGCCTACTGGACTGGTCTATTTAGTCTCTCCTCAAAGATTGTTGCGAAATAAAGAAAAGACTAATGGACTGGTCTGTTTAATCTGTTCTCAAAGATTGTTGCGAAATAAAGAAAGACTACTGGACTGGTCTGTTTAATCTCTCCTCAAAGATTGTTGCGAAATAAAGAAAAGACTACTGGACTGGGCTGTTTAATCTGTTCTCAAAGATTGTTGCGAAATAAAGAAAAGACTACTAGACTGGTCTGTTTAATCTGTCCTTAAAGATTGTTGCGAAATAAAGAAAAGTCTACTAGACTGGTCTGTTTCATCTATTCTCAAAGATTGTTGCGAAATAAAGAAAAGACTACTGGACTGGTCTGTTTAATCTGTTCTCAAATATTGTTGCGAAATAAAGAAAAGACTACTGGACTGGTCTGTTTAATCTCTCCTCAAATATTGTGGCGAAATAAAGAAAAGACTACTAAACTGGTCTGTTTAATCTGTTCTCAAAGATTGTTGCGAAATAAAGAAGAGACTACTGGACTGTTCTGTTTAATCTCTCCTCAAAATTGTTGCGAAATAAAGAAAAGACTACAAGACTGGTCTGTTTAATCTGTCCTCAAAGATTGTTGCGAAATAAAGAAAAGACTACTAGACTGGTCTGTTTAATCTGTTCTCAAAGATTGTTGCGAAATAAAGAAAAGACTACTAGACTGGTCTGTTTAATCTGTTCTCAAAGATTGTTGCGAAATAAAGAAAAGACTACTAGACTGGTCTGTTTAATCTGTTCTCAAAGATTGTTGCGAAATAAAGGAAAGACTACTAGTCTGGTCTGTTTAATCTGTTCTCAAAGGTTGTTGCGAAATAAAGAAAAGACTACTAGATTGGTCTGTTTAATCTGTTCTCAAAGATTGTTGCGAAATAAAGAAAAGACTACAGGACTGGTCTGTTTAATCTCTCTTCAAAGATTGTTGCGAAATAAAGAAAAGACTACTGGACTGGTCTGTTTAATCTGTTCTCAAATATTGTTGCGAAATAAAGAAAAGACTACTGGACTGGTCTGTTTAATCTCTCCTCAAAGATTGTTGCGAAATAAAGAAATGTCTACTAAACTGGTCTGTTTAATCTGTTCTCAAAGATTGTTGCGAAATAAAGAAGAGACTACTGGACTGTTCTGTTTAATCTCTCCTCAAAATTGTTGCGACATAAAGAAAAGACTACTAGACTGGTCTGTTTAATCTGTCCTCAAAGATTGTTGCGAAATAAAGAGAAGACTACTAGACTGGTCTGTTTAATCTGTTCTCAAAGATTGTTGCGAAATAAAGAAAAGACTACAAAACTGGTCTGTTTAATCTGTTCTCAAAGATTGTTGCGAAATAAAGAAAAGACTACTAGACTGGTCTGTTTAATCTGTTCTCAAAGATTGTTGCGAAATAAAGGAAAGACTACTAGTCTGGTCTGTTTAATCTGTTCTCAAAGATTGTTGCGAAATAAAGAAAAGACTACTAGATTGGACTGTTTAATCTGTTCTCAAAGATTGTTGCGAAATAAAGAAAAGACTACTGGACTGCTCTGTTTAATCTGTCCTCAAAGATTGTTGCGAAATAATGAAAAGACTACTGGACTGGTCTGTTTAATCTGTTCTCAAAGATTGTTGCGAAATAAAGAAAAGACTACAGGACTGGTCTGTTTAATCTCTCCTCAAAGATTGTTGCGAAATAAAGAAAAGACTACTGGACTGGTCTGTTTAATCAGTTTTCAAAGATTGTTGCGGAATAAAGAAAAGACTACTGGACTGGTCTCTTTAATCTGTCCTCAAAGATTGTTGCGAAATAAAGAAAAGACTACTGGACTGGTCTCTTTAATCTGTCCTCAAAGATTGTTGCGAAATAAAGAAAAGATTACTGGACTGGTCTGTTTAATTTGTCCTCAAAGATTGTTGCGAAATAAAGAAAGGACTACTAGACTGGTCTGTTTAATATGTTCTCAAAGATTGTTGCAAAATAAAGAAAAGACTACTGGACTGGTCTGTTTAATCTGTCCTCAAAGATTGTCGCGAAATAAAGAAAAGACTACTGGACTGGTCTGTTTAATCTCTCCATAAAGATTGTTGCGAAATAAAGAAAAGACTACTGGACTGGTCTGTTTAATCTGTTCTCAAAGATTGTTGCGAAATAAAGAAAAGACTACTAGACTGGTCTGTTTAATCTGTCCTCAAAGATTGTTGCAAAATAAAGAAAAGTCTACTGGACTGGTCTGTTTAATCTGTCCTCAAAGATTGTTGCGAAATAAAGAAAAGCCTACTGGACTGGTCTATTTAGTCTCTCCTCAAAGATTGTTGCGAAATAAAGAAAAGACTAATGGACTGGTCTGTTTAATCTGTTCTCAAAGATTGTTGCGAAATAAAGAAAGACTACTGGACTGGTCTGTTTAATCTCTCCTCAAAGATTGTTGCGAAATAAAGAAAAGACTACTGGACTGGGCTGTTTAATCTGTTCTCAAAGATTGTTGCGAAATAAAGAAAAGACTACTAGACTGGTCTGTTTAATCTGTCCTTAAAGATTGTTGCGAAATAAAGAAAAGTCTACTAGACTGGTCTGTTTCATCTATTCTCAAAGATTGTTGCAAAATAAAGAAAAGACTACTGGACTGGTCTGTTTAATCTGTTCTCAAATATTGTTGCGAAATAAAGAAAAGACTACTGGACTGGTCTGTTTAATCTCTCCTCAAATATTGTTGCGAAATAAAGAAAAGACTACTAAACTGGTCTGTTTAATCTGTTCTCAAAGATTGTTGCGAAATAAAGAAGAGACTACTGGACTGTTCTGTTTAATCTCTCCTCAAAATTGTTGCGAAATAAAGAAAAGACTACAAGACTGGTCTGTTTAATCTGTCCTCAAAGATTGTTGCGAAATAAAGAAAAGACTACTAGACTGGTCTGTTTAATCTGTTCTCAAAGATTGTTGCGAAATAAAGAAAAGACTACTAGACTGGTCTGTTTAATCTGTTCTCAAAGATTGTTGCGAAATAAAGAAAAGACTACTAGACTGGTCTGTTTAATCTGTTCTCAAAGATTGTTGCGAAATAAAGGAAAGACTACTAGTCTGGTCTGTTTAATCTGTTCTCAAAGATTGTTGCGAAATAAAGAAAAGACTACTAGATTGGTCTGTTTAATCTGTTCTCAAAGATTGTTGCGAAATAAAGAAAAGACTACTGGACTGCTCTGTTTAATCTGTCCTCAAAGATTGTTGCGAAATAATGAAAAGACTACTGGACTGGTCTGTTTAATCTGTTCTCAAAGATTGTTGCGAAATAAAGAAAAGACTACAGGACTGGTCTGTTTAATCTCTCCTCAAAGATTGTTGCGAAATAAAGAAAAGACTACTGGACTGGTCTGTTTAATCAGTTCTCAAAGATTGTTGCGGAATAAAGAAAAGACTACTAGACTGGTCTGTTTAATCTGTCGTCAAAGATTGTTGCGAAATAAAGAAAAGTCTACAGGACTGGTCTGTTTAATCTGTTCTCAAAGATTGTTGCGAAATAAAGAAAAGACTACTAGACTGGTCTGTTTAATCTCTCCTCAAAGATTGTTGCGAAATAAAGAAAAGACTACTAGACTGGTCTGTTTAATCTGTCCTCAAAGATTGTTGCGAAATAAAGGAAAGACTACTGGACTGGTCTGTTTAATCTCTCCTCAAAGATTGTTGCGAAATAAAGAAAAGACTACTGGACTGGTCTGTTTTATCTCTCCTCAAAGATTGTTGCGAAATAAAGAAAAGACTACTAGGCTGGTCTGTTTAATCTCTCCTCAAAGATTGTTGCGAAATAAAGAAAAGACTACTGGACTGGTCTGTTTAATCTGTCCTCAAAGATTGTTGCGAAATAAAGAAAAGACTACTGGACTTCTCTGTTTAATCTGTCCTCAAAGATTGTTGCGAAATATAGAAAAGACTACTGGACTGGTCTGTTTCATCTCTCCATAAAGATTGTTGCGAAATAAAGAAAAGACTACTGGACTGGTCTGTTTAATTTCTCCATAAATATTGTTGCGAAATAAAGAAAAAACTACTGGACTGGTCTGTTTAATCCGTCCTCAAAGATTGTTGCGAAATAAAGAAAAGACTACTGGACTGGTCTGTTTAATCTCTCCATAAAGATTGTTGCGAAATAAAGAAAAGACTACTAGACTGGTCTGTTTAATCTGTCCTCAAAGATTGTTGCGAAATAAAGAAAAGACTACTGGACTGGTCTGTTTAATCTCTCCATAAAGATTTTTTGCGAAATAAAGAAAAGACTATTGGACTGGTCTGTCTAATCTCTCCTCAAAGATTGTTGCGAAATAAAGAAAAGACTACTAGACTGGTCTGTTTAATCTGTTCTCAAAGATTGTTGCGAAATAAAGAAAAGACTACTGGACTGGTCTGTTTAATCTCTCCTCAAAGATTGTTGCGAAATAAAGAAAAGACTACTGGACTGGTCTGTTTAATCTGTTCTCAAAGATTGTTGCGAAATAAAGAAAAGACTACTAGACTGGTCTGTTTAATCTATCCTCAAATATTGTTGCTAAATAAAGAAAAGACTACTGGACTGGTCTGTTTAATCTCTCCTCCAATATTGTTGCGAAATGAAGAAAAGACTACTAGACTGGTCTGTTTAATCTGTTCTCAAAGATTGTTGCGAAATAAAGAAAAGTCTACAGGACTGGTCTGTTTAATCTGTTCTCAAAGATTGTTGCGAAATAAAGAAAAGACTACAGGACTGGTCTGTTTAATCTCTCCTTAAAGATTGTTGCGAAATAAAGAAAAGACTACTGGACTGGTCTCTTTAATCTGTCCTCAAAGATTGTTGCGAAATAAAGAAAAGACTACTGGACTGGTCTCTTTAATCTGTCCTCAAAGATTGTTGCGAAATAAAGAAAAGATTACTGGACTGGTCTGTTTAATTTGTCCTCAAAGATTGTTGCGAAATAAAGAAAGGACTACTAGACTGGTCTGTTTAATCTGTTCTCAAAGATTGTTGCAAAATAAAGAAAAGACTACTGGACTGGTCTGTTTAATCTGTCCTCAAAGATTGTCGCGAAATAAAGAAAAGACTACTGGACTGGTCTGTTTAATCTCTCCATAAAGATTGTTGCGAAATAAAGAAAAGACTACTGGACTGGTCTGTTTAATCTGTTCTCAAAGATTGTAGCGAAATAAAGAAAAGACTGCTGGACTAGTCTGTTTAATCTCTCCTCAAAGATTGTTGCGAAATAAAGAAAAGACTATTAGACTGGTCTGTTTAATCTGTTCTCAAAGATTGTTGCGTAATAAAGAAAAGAGTACTGGACTGGTCTATTTAATCTGTTCTCAAAGATTGTTGCGAAATAAAGAAAAGACTACTAGACTCGTCTGTTTAATTTGTTCTCAAAGATGGTGGCGAAATAAAGAAAAGACTACAGGACTGGTCTGTTTAATCTGTCCTTAAAGATTGTTTCGAAATAAAGAAAAGACTACTGGGCTGGTCTGTTTAATCTGCCTCAAAGATTGTTGCGAAATAAAGAAAAGACTACTAGACTGGTCTGTTTAATCTGTCCTCAAAGATTGTTGCAAAATAAAGAAAAGACTACTGGACTGGTCTGTTTAATCTCTCCATAAAGTTTGTTGCGAAATAAAGAAAAGTCTACTGGACTGGTCTGTTTAATCTCTCCATAAAGATTGTTGCGAAATAAAGAAAAGACTACTGGAGTGGTCTGTTTAATCTTTTCTCAAAGATTGTTGCGAAATAAAGAAAAGACTACTACACGTCTCTGTTTAATCTCTCCTCAAAGATTGTTGCAAAATAAAGAAAAGTCTACTGGACTGGTCTGTTTAATCTGTCCTCAAAGATTGTTGCGAAATAAAGAAAAGGCTACTGGACTGGTCTGTTTAATCTCTCCTCAAAGATTGTTGCGAAATAAAGAAAAGTCTACTAGACTGGTCTGTTTAATCTGTTCTCAAAGATTGTTGCGAAATAAAGAAAAGACTACTGGACTGGTCTGTTTAATCTCTCCTCAAAGATTGTTGCGAAATAAAGAAAAGATTACTGGACTGGTCTGTTTAATCTGTTCTCAAAGATTGTTGCGAAATAAAGAAAAGACTACTAGACTGGTCTGTTTAATCTCTCCATATATATTGTTGCGAAATAAAGAAAAGACTACTGGACTGGTCTGTTTAATCTCTCCTCAAAGATTGTTGCGAAATAAAGAAAAGACTACTAGACTGGTCTGTTTAATCTGTTCTCAAATATTGTTGCTAAATAAAGAAAAGACTACTGGACTGGTCTGTTTAATCTCTCCTCCAATATTGTTGCGAAATAAAGAAAAGACTACTATACTCGTCTGTATAATCTGTTCTCAAAGATTGTTGCGAAATAAAGAAAAGACTACTGGACTGGTCTGTTTAATCTCTCCTGAAAGATTGTTGCGAAAAAAAGAAAAGACTACTAGACTGGTCTGTTTAATCTCTCCTCAAAGATTGTTGCGAAATAAAGAAAAGACTACTAGACTGGTCTGTTTAATCTGTTCTCAAAGATTGTTGCGAAATAAAGAAAAGTCTACAGGACTGGTCTGTTTAATCTGTTCTCAAAGATTGTTGCGAAATAAAGAAAAGACTAGAGGATTGGTCTGTTTAATCTGTCCTCAAAGATTGTTGCGAAATAAAGAAAAGACTACTGGACTGCTCTGTTTAATCTGTCCTCAAAGATTGTTGCGAAATAAAGAAAAGTCTACTGGACTGGTCTGTTTAATCTGTTCTCAAAGATTGTTGCGAAATAAAGGAAAGACTACAGGACTGGTCTGTTTAGTATCTCCATAATGGTTGTTGCGAAATAAAGAAAATACTACTGGACTGGTATGTTTAATCTGTTCTCAAAGATTATTGCGAAATAAAGAAAAAACTACTGGACTGCTCTGTTTAATCTGTCCTCAAAGATTGTTGCGAAATAAAGAAAAGACTACTGGACTGGTCTGTTTAATCTGTTCTCAAAGATTGTTGCGAAATAAGGAAAAGACTACAGGACTGGTCTGTTTAATCTCTCCATATAGATTGTTGCGAAATAAAGAAAAGACTGCTGGACTGGTCTGTTTAATCTCTCCTCAAAGATTGTTGCGAAATAAAGAAAAGACTATTAGACTGGTCTGTTTAATCTGTTCTCAAAGATTGTTGCGTAATAAAGAAAAGAGTACTGGACTGGTCTATTTAATCTGTTCTCAAAGATTGTTGCGAAATAAAGAAAAGACTACTAGACTCGTCTGTTTAATTTGTTCTCAAAGATTGTGGCGAAATAAAGAAAAGACTACAGGACTGATCTGTTTAATCTGTCCTTAAAGATTGTTTCGAAATAAAGAAAAGACTACTGGACTGGTCTGTTTAATCTGTCCTCAAAGATTGTTGCGCAATAAAGAAAAGACTACTAGACTGGTCTGTTTAATCTGTCCTCAAAGATTGTTGCAAAATAAAGAAAAGACTACTGGACTGGTCTGTTTAATCTCTCCATAAAGATTGTTGCGAAATAAAGAAAAGACTACTGGAGTGGTCTGTTTAATCTTTTCTCAAAGATTGTTGCGAAATAAAGAAAAGACTACTACATGTCTCTGTTTAATCTCTCCTCAAAGATTGTTTCAAAATAAAGAATAGTCTACTGGACTGGTCTGTTTAATCTGTCCTCAAAGATTGTTGCGAAATAAAGAAAAGGCTACTGGACTGGTCTGTTTAATCTCTCCTCAAAGATTGTTGCGAAATAAAGAAAAGTCTACTAGACTGGTCTGTTTAATCTGTTCTCAAAGATTGTTGCGAAATAAAGAAAAGACTACTGGACTGGTCTGTTTAATCTCTCCTCAAAGAGTGTTGCGAAATAAAGAAAAGATTACTGGACTGGTCTGTTTAATCTGTTCTCAAAGATTGTTGCGAAATAAAGAAAAGACTACTAGACTGGTCTGTTTAATCTGTCCAAAAAGATTGTTGCGAAATAAAGAAAAGACTACTAGACTGGTCTGTTTAATCTGTTCTCAAAGATTGTTGCGAAATAAAGAAAAGACTACTAGACTGGTCTGTCTAATCTGTTCTCAAAGATTGTTGCGAAATAAAGAAAAGACTACTGGACTGGTCTGTTTAATCTGTTCTCAAAGATTGTTGCGAAATAATGGAAAGACTACAGGACCGGTCTGTTTAATCTCTCCATAAAGATTGTTGCGAAATAAAGAAAAGACTACTGGACTGGTCTGTTTAATCTCTCCTCAAAGATTGTTGCGAAATAAAGAAAAGATTACTGGACTGGTCTGTTTAATCTGTTCTCAAAGATTGTTGCGAAATAAAGAAAAGACTACTAGACTGGTCTGTTTAATCTGTCCTCAAAGATTGTTGCGAAATAAAGAAAATACTACTATACTGGTCTGTTTAATCTGTTCTCAAAGATTGTTGCGAAATAAAGAAAAGACTACTAGACTGGTCTGTCTAATCTGTTCTCAAAGATTGTTGCGAAATAAAGAAAAGACTACTGGACTGGTCTGTTTAATCTGTTCTCAAAGATTGTTGCGAAATAATGGAAAGACTACAGGACCGGTCTGTTTAATCTCTCCATAAAGATTGTTGCGAAATAAAGATAAGACTACTGGACTGGTCGGTTTAATCTGTTCTCAAAGATTATTGCGAAATAATGAAAAAAACTACTGGACTGCTCTGTTTAATCTGTCCTCAAAGATTGTTGCGAAATAAAGAAAAGACTACTGGACTGGTCTGTTTAATCTCTCCTCAAAGATTGTTGCGAAATTAAAGAAAAGACTACTAGACTGCTCTGTTTAATTTGTTCTCAAAGATTGTTGCGTAATAAAGAAAAGAGTACTGGACTGGTCTATTTAATCTGTTCTCAAAGATTGTTGCGAAATAAGGAAAAGACTACTAGACTGGTCTGTTTAATCTGTTCTCAAAGATTATTGCGAAATAAAGAAAAGACTACTGGACTGGTCTGTTTAATCTCTCCATAAAGTTTGTTGCGAAATAAAGAAAAGACTACTGGACTGGTCTGTTTAATCTCTCCTCAAAGATTGTTGCGTAATAAAGAAAAGACTACGAGACTGGTCTGTTTAATCTGTTCTCGAAGATTGTTGCGAAATAAAGAAAAGACGACAGGACTGGTCTGTTTAATCTCTCCATAAAGATTGTTGCGAAATACAGAAAAGACTACTGAACTGGTCTGTTTAATCTCTCCATAAAGATTGTTGCGAAATAAAGAAAAGACTACTGGACTGCTCTGTTTAATCTCTCCTCAAAGATTGTTGCCAAATAAAGAAAAGACTACTAGACTGGTCTGTTTAATCTGTTCTCAAAGATTGTTGCGAAATAAAGAAAAGACTACTGTACTGGTCTGTTTAATCTGTTCTCAAAGATTGTTGCGAAATAAAGAAAAGACTACAGGACTGGTCTGTTTAATCTCTCCTTAAAGATTGTTGCGAAATAAAGAAAAGACTACTGGACTGGTCTCTTTAATCTGTCCTCAAAGATTGTTGCGAAATAAAGAAAAGACTACTGGACTGGTCTCTTTAATCTGTCCTCAAAGATTGTTGCGAAATAAAGAAAAGATTACTGGACTGGTCTGTTTAATTTGTCCTCAAAGATTGTTGCGAAATAAAGAAAGGACTACTAGACTGGTCTGTTTAATCTGTTCTCAAAGATTGTTGCAAAATAAAGAAAAGACTACTGGACTGGTCTGTTTAATCTGTCCTCAAAGATTGTCGCGAAATAAAGAAAAGACTACTGGACTGGTCTGTTTAATCTCTCCATAAAGATTGTTGCGAAATAAAGAAAAGACTGCTGGACTGGTCTTTTTAATCTGTTCTCAAAGATTGTTGCGAAATAAAGAAAAGACTACTGGACTGCTCTGTTTAATCTGTCCTCAAAGATTGTTGCGAAATAATGAAAAGACTACTGGACTGGTCTGTTTAATCTGTTCTCAAAGATTGTTGCGAAATAAAGAAAAGACTACAGGACTGGTCTGTTTAATCTCTCCTCAAAGATTGTTGCGAAATAAAGAAAAGACTACTGGACTGGTCTGTTTAATCAGTTCTCAAAGATTGTTGCGGAATAAAGAAAAGACTACTAGACTGGTCTGTTTAATCTGTCCTCAAAGATTGTTTCGAAATAAAGAAAAGTCTACAGGACTGGTCTGTTTAATCTGTTCTCAAAGATTGTTGCGAAATAAAGAAAAGACTACTAGACTGGTCTGTTTAATCTCTCCTCAAAGATTGTTGCGAAATAAAGAAAAGACTACTGGACTGGTCTGTTTAATCTGTCCTCAAAGATTGTTGCGAAATAAAGGAAAGACTACTGGACTGGTCTGTTTAATCTCTCCTCAAAGATTGTTGCGAAATAAAGAAAAGACTACTGGACTGGTCTGTTTTATCTCTCCTCAAAGATTGTTGCGAAATAAAGAAAAGACTACTAGGCTGGTCTGTTTAATCTCTCCTCAAAGATTGTTGCGAAATAAAGAAAAGTCTACTGGACTGGTCTGTTTAATCTGTCCTCAAAGATTGTTGCGAAATAAAGAAAAGACTACTGGACTTCTCTGTTTAATCTGTCCTCAAAGATTGTTGCGAAATATAGAAAAGACTACTGGACTGGTCTGTTTCATCTCTCCATAAAGATTGTTGCGAAATAAAGAAAAGACTACTGGACTGGTCTGTTTAATTTCTCCATAAATATTGTTGCGAAATAAAGAAAAAACTACTGGACTGGTCTGTTTAATCTGTCCTCAAAGATTGTTGCGAAATAAAGAAAAGACTACTGGACTGGTCTGTTTAATCTCTCCATAAAGATTGTTGCGAAATAAAGAAAAGACTACTAGACTGGTCTGTTTAATCTGTCCTCAAAGATTGTTGCGAAATAAAGAAAAGACTACTGGACTGGTCTGTTTAATCTCTCCATAAAGATTTTTGCGAAATAAAGAAAAGACTACTGGACTGGTCTGTTTAATCTCTCCTCAAAGATTGTTGCGAAATAAAGAAAAGACTACTAGACTGGTCTGTTTAATCTGTTCTCAAAGATTGTTGCGAAATAAAGAAAAGACTACTGGACTGGTCTGTTTAATCTCTCCTCAAAGATTGTTGCGAAATAAAGAAAAGACTACTGGACTGGTCTGTTTAATCTGTTCTCAAAGATTGTTGCGGAATAAAGAAAAGACTACTAGACTGGTCTGTTTAATCTATCCTCAAATATTGTTGCTAAATAAAGAAAAGACTACTGGACTGGTCTGTTTAATCTCTCCTCCAATATTGTTGCGAAATAAAGAAAAGACTACTAGACTGGTCTGTTTAATCTGTTCTCAAAGATTGTTGCAAATAAAGAAAAGTCTACAGGACTGGTCTGTTTAATCTGTTCTCAAAGATTGTTGCGAAATAAAGAAAAGACTACAGGACTGGTCTGTTTAATCTCTCCTTAAAGATTGTTGCGAAATAAAGAAAAGACTACTGGACTGGTCTCTTTAATCTGTCCTCAAAGATTGTTGCGAAATAAAGAAAAGACTACTGGACTGGTCTCTTTAATCTGTCCTCAAAGATTGTTGCGAAATAAAGAAAAGATTACTGGACTGGTCTGTTTAATTTGTCCTCAAAGATTGTTGCGAAATAAAGAAAGGACTACTAGACTGGTCTGTTTAATCTGTTCTCAAAGATTGTTGCAAAATAAAGAAAAGACTACTGGACTGGTCTGTTTAATCTGTCCTCAAAGATTGTCGCGAAATAAAGAAAAGACTACTGGACTGGCCTGTTTAATCTCTCCATAAAGATTGTTGCGAAATAAAGAAAAGACTACTGGACTGGTCTGTTTAATCTGTTCTCAAAGATTGTTGCGAAATAATGGAAAGACTACAGGACCGGTCTGTTTAATCTCTCCATAAAGATTGTTGCGAAATAAAGAAAAGACTACTGGACTGGTCTGTTTAATCTCTCCTCAAAGATTGTTGCGAAATAATGAAAAGATTACTGGACTGGTCTGTTTAATCTGTTCTCAAAGATTGTTGCGAAATAAAGAAAAGACTACTAGACTGGTCTGTTTAATCTGTCCTCAAAGATTGTTGCGAAATAAAGAAAAGACTACTAGACTGGTCTGTTTAATCTGTTCTCAAAGATTGTTGCGAAATAAAGAAAAGACTACTAGACTGGTCTGTCTAATCTGTTCTCAAAGATTGTTGCGAAATAAAGAAAAGACTACTGGACTGGTCTGTTTACTCTGTTCTCAAAGATTGTTGCGAAATAATGGAAAGACTACAGGACCGGTCTGTTTAATCTCTCCATAAAGATTGTTGCGAAATAAAGAAAAGACTACTGGACTGGTCTGTTTAATCTGTTCTCAAAGATTATAGCGAAATAATGAAAAAAACTACTGGACTGCTCTGTTTAATCTGTCCTCAAAGATTGTTGCGAAATAAAGAAAAGACTACTGGATTGGTCTGTTTAATCTGTTCTCAAATATTGTTGCTAAATAAAGAAAAGACTACTGGACTGGTCTGTTTAATCTCTCCATATATATTGTTGCGAAATAAAGAAAAGACTACTGGACTGGTCTGTTTAATCTCTCCTCAAAGATTGTTGCGAAATAAAGAAAAGACTACTAGACTGGTCTGTTTAATCTATCCTCAAATATTGTTGCTAAATAAAGAAAAGACTACTGGACTGGTCTGTTTAATCTCTCCTCCAATATTGTTGCGAAATAAAGAAAAGACTACTAGACTCGTCTGTTTAATCTGTTCTCAAAGATTGTTGCGAAATAAAGAAAAGACTACTGGACTGGTCTGTTTAATCTCTCCTGAAAGATTGTTGCGAAAAAAAGAAAAGACTACTAGACTGGTCTGTTTAATCTCTCCTCAAAGATTGTTGCGAAATAAAGAAAAGACTACTAGACTGGTCTGTTTAATCTGTTCTCAAAGATTGTTGCGAAATAAAGAAAAGTCTACAGGACTGGTCTGTTTAATCTGTTCTCAAAGATTGTTGCGAAATAAAGAAAAGACTACAGGATTGGTCTGTTTAATCTGTCCTCAAAGATTGTTGCGAAATAAAGAAAAGACTACTGCACTGCTCTGTTTAATCTGTCCTCAAAGATTGTTGCGAAATAAAGAAAAGACTACTGGACTGGTCTGTTTAATCTGTTCTCAAAGATTGTTGCGAAATAAAGGAAAGACTACAGGACTGGTCTGTTTAGTATCTCCATAATGATTGTTGCGAAATAAAGAAAATACTACTGGACTGGTATGTTTAATCTGTTCTCAAAGATTATTGCGAAATAAAGAAAAAACTACTGGACTGCTCTGTTTAATCTGTCCTCAAAGATTGTTGCGAAATAAAGAAAAGACTACTGGACTGGTCTGTTTAATCTGTTCTCAAAGATTGTTGCGAAATAAGGAAAAGACTACAGGACTGGTCTGTTTAATCTCTCCATATAGATTGTTGCGAAATAAAGAAAAGACTGCTGGACTGGTCTGTTTAATCTCTCCTCAAAGATTGTTGCGAAATAAAGAAAAGACTATTAGACTGGTCTGTTTAATCTGTTCTCAAAGATTGTTGCGTAATAAAGAAAAGAGTACTGGACTGGTCTATTTAATCTGTTCTCAAAGATTGTTGCGAAATAAAGAACAGACTACTAGACTCGTCTGTTTAATTTGTTCTCAAAGATTGTGGCGAAATAAAGAAAAGACTACAGGACTGATCTGTTTAATCTGTCCTTAAAGATTGTTTCGAAATAAAGAAAAGACTACTGGACTGGTCTGTTTAATCTGTCCTCAAAGATTGTTGCGAAATAAAGAAAAGACTACTAGACTGGTCTGTTTAATCTGTCCTCAAAGATTGTTGCAAAATAAAGAAAAGACTACTGGACTGGTCTGTTTAATCTCTCCATAAAGATTGTTGCGAAATAAAGAAAAGACTACTGGAGTGGTCTGTTTAATCTTTTCTCAAAGATTGTTGCGAAATAAAGAAAAGACTACTACATGTCTCTGTTTAATCTCTCCTCAAAGATTGTTTCAAAATAAAGAATAGTCTACTGGACTGGTCTGTTTAATCTCTCCTCAAAGATTGTTGCGAAATAAAGAAAAGGCTACTGGACTGGTCTGTTTAATCTCTCCTCAAAGATTGTTGCGAAATAAAGAAAAGTCTACTAGACTGGTCTGTTTAATCTGTTCTCAAAGATTGTTGCGAAATAAAGAAAAGACTACTGGACTGGTCTGTTTAATCTCTCCTCAAAGAATACTGGTTAAGCTCGGTGTTGCTTAATCGTACGGGAAGAGGTATGCACCGTAAGCCGAGGAAGAAGAATAGGAGAAGAAAATCTAGAAAAAGAACGAAAAATAAAAAGATTGATTAATTCTTTTTGTAGGTTTTTCAACCCATTTTCAGGTTATTTAACGCCAGAAAAATTTTTGTGTGTGAGAATTATTTTTTGTGGGTAGAGAGTTGATTATGGTCTTTCAACGTGTGTGGTTGCAAGTCATAGATGATGATCATGATGATGATGATCATGATGATGATGATCATGATGAGGGAGGAAAAAGGAGAACGTGGAATACTCAGAAACTTCTTGATGAAAGAATAACAATAAGTCGTCGAACGGAGACACAAACTAATGCATTTTTCTCTTGGTCTATTTTAAGAATTGTTTTATAACGAAAGGAAACAAAATCAAGTTAGTATTTCTCGGGGTGTTTTTAGAAAGGCTAATGAAAAAAAGGAAATAAACTAAGTGAATACGAAGTTTGTATCGATTATGTTCAAATGTCATTTCCCCTAAAAGCTCCTAAGCTGGGGAAAAAGAACTAAAGTTGCGCGGACAATTTGACAGGGAAATAATGAAATCAGATCAAACTTCCATTGCAGTCTTAATGAGGAAATTCCCCGCTTCCGTCTTGTCAAAAAATAATAGAATAATCGCTCTCTTGAGACTGAACTTGAAACGTCAAAATAATAATAATAGAAAAAAACTACGCAGAAATTAATTTGTTCTGCAATAATTTTATATTGGGTCAGCAGAAAAAGTACACAGCTTTTTAATTGAATTTCGAAGACAATATTTGTACATTTTTACGTAAATGTGACATTTTATTCCACTATCTTTCTCATTTTTCAGCTCATGACTCCATCCTCAAGAACTTTGTATCATTCTGAGTGATTAACTATTATATATGATTTTACAGGTTTTCAAAGATGCATACTACCGGCAGTAATTAGGCGACCCTAGTGTTTAAAAAATGATAAATTTCATACTATTTCTTAATATTTATTGCCTAGTGAATAATTGTAAATGAAAATAGAATATTTCTTTTGTTAATATTGCACAGTAGAATGTGCATCAAATGAATTTATAAATATTTAAAAATTACCAATATTGCTGTTTCATTAATGAAAGAATGAATACAATTTAAAGTGATTGGGACGAGTTCATCTTTGCTTTCTTGCCCTGTAAAATTTTGCAAAGTAATAATAACAAAAGAATCATTCTATATATATATATATATATATATATAGTAAATCTACAGGTGCGATGAATAAATTGTCGCTCTTTGCCTAGTAAAATTTGGCAAGGTAATAATATCAAAAGACGCATTCTATTTTCATTTAGAATTATCCACTTGACCATAAATACTAGAAATAGTATGAAATACAGGATTTCCTTTTAAAATACTGGGGTTGCCTAATAATTATGGCCGGTAGTGTAAACTTTTTCAGGTTAACGTGTTTGTTGTAGAGTCGAATTAAGTCGTATTTAGGGCTCCTATCTACTACTCTGATAATGGATTGCTCCTTCTAGAATTTGAAAAGGATTAGTACGGCACTTCAACGTGGAATATTGGTTAAGGAGCTTCTCACCTTAGGTCAATTATGACTGACTAGTGAGTTCGGTTTCCACCGGGTAACCCATATCTTCTGCCTTGTGCCACAACTAAGCTTAGCAAATGACTATGATACTATTCTGCTTGCACACCCTCGTTAGGTGACCATAGATATCAGTTATTTGGTGCATGCAAAACGCCCTTAGTTTTATGTGTGTGTTTTTAATATTTGTTGTTGTGTCTAAATGAGGGTGTGGTTGATCGAATGATAGGTTTAAATTATCTCAGACCCTTATTTCGACTTGTTAACTTATGTTTCTGTCACAATTTAGGACTCATTTTTATTACAACGCTATTTTATTTTTGGTTGGTTGTTTTGTTTTTATGGCATATCAACCTCGGCGGGTCATTTATTTGCCAACTGAATTTTATTTATTTATTGCTGGTAATACCTTTTTCTTTCAACAATTTATTGTTGTTTTATATAAGTTTTGTGTCTAGTAATACTATTTTCTTTTCGAGTATCAAGATTGATTGGAATTTTTTTTTAAGGCCAAGATCCCCAAGTCCTACCCTTGTTATTTAAACCATAACTGGAGGGAAGGGACGGATTAATACTTTTCACAAGGGTAACAGTGCTTAAGTGAATGCAGGGTATTCAGCTGGAATTCGAACTCGGCTCACCTATTTCTCTTTCCGAGCCGATATCTGCACGCACATCCGTTACTAAACGCTTACAACACCTGGTATTACCTAGCGGTCACCCATCTAAGTACTGACCAGGCTCAACTTCGGTGATCGAGCAAGAACCGGTGTATTCAACGTGATATGGCCGTAAGTCTCTACTTTATTTACTTTCATTGTTTGTTTGTTTGTTTTTTAGGCTTAACGACCTATCAATCCTTATGGGATCATTGTAAGGTCATAACCAATGCTTTTGGGTAAGGTAATTTTATTTTTACAACATTTTCTTTTCACGATTCATTGGGATTTGTTTTTAAGAGCAGGGTCCCCAAGTCCTACCCTTGTTATTTAACCCATAACTAGAGGGAATGGACGGATTAATACCTTTTCCCAAGGGTACAAGTGCTTAAGTAAATGCAGGGTATTCAAATGGAATTCGAACTAGGCTCACCGATTTCTCTTTCCGAGCCGATATCCACTGTACCACAACGCACATCCGTCACTATACGCTTACAGCACCTGGTATTCCCAAGCAGTCACCCATCTAAGTACTGACCAGGCTCAACGTTGCTTAACTTCGGTGATCGAGCGAGAACCGGTGTATTCAATGTGATAGACCGTAAGCCTTTACTTTCAAATATATGATATCACACACATTGTAAATATTAACTGAGGTTTCATTTTTAAAGTTATTTTATTCGCCCAACAGACAAATTATACAGATGGTAACTATTTTAGACGTCATGTAACTTCTTTGAGTTATTATGGCGTCTGTGGTAGTTATGCTAATAAGGTAGTGTTTTGGTGCAAGGATTATTGTACAGTTTCTTTAGCCGGTGATTTTGCCTAGCTAAGTTTAATTATTGACCAACCTTCTCCAAGCCAACTTTTGGCTTTGTGCCATATCTTCTGTTCATAAAAGTAAATATTTTTGAGTATCATTTGATTTACCTTTCTAAATATGAGAGTATGAATATTTAATAATTTCCTTTCTTGTTTCCCCTACCCTTCCGTTCATTCGATATTCTGTCTAAATTTGGTTTTCAAAATTCTCACCTATTTTGAAAAAAAATATACAGCAAGGATTTTGTAAAAATTCAAATAAATAGTAATTTGTGAGTGCTAAATCAGCTAAAGACGACACATTTGGCAAGTTTTGATATTCAAGCTGTACTAATCCTTGCCGTAATGTCGGGTGTTGTACTGTTTAAAGACGACACGTTTGGCAAGTCTTGATATTGAAGCTGTACTAATCCTTGTCGTAAAGTCGGGGGTTGTACTGCTTAAAGACGACACGTTTGGCAAGTCTTGATATTGAAGCTGTACTAATCCTTGCCGTAAAGTCGGGTGTTGTACTGATTAAAGACGCCACGTTTGGCAAGTCTTGATATCCAAGCTGTACTAATCCTTGCCGTGAAGTCGGGTGTTGTACTGACTAAAGACGACACGTTTAGCGAGTCAAGTCAACTAATCCTTTCCGTTAAGTCTGGTGTTGTACTCATAGATAACGATGAGTTTGCCATTTTCAGGCGCTTTTAATCGATTACTACCTTTAATCGGTCAATTTACAAATTAAGATTTTCTGGAAGGCGGTGCCTGTTCACATTGCCTATCCAGTTTCATTTACACAGCATTACCTTCATCGATTACAGGCGAACTGTTGGAGTGATTAATGGCGGTTCTGTTTTCGTCTGGAACTTTTTGTCGATTTACATTAAATCTAATTTTAAAAAGTTGTACTTCTTATGTTTGTGCAAAGAATCTAAAATGTAGATGTGGTAAATTCGTTAACCTACCAAACATCGTAGCGACTTCAAATGTCTTAAAATGCTATTTTTAGATTTGCTGAGTACTTTCGTTATGTCTCGTCTTGTGACCTGGATTATATATAATTAACTTTAAACATCATACAACCTACCTCATTGCTTTAACTCTTGTCCACATATAGATGCTGGATGTAGAATCACTATAGACATTTTGCGTGTTCTGTTTTGATTTTGACAACATTTGAATTACAGCTGTTGTCTTCGAACATTTTCACAAAGAAATGATAGATAAATATGTTTTTACTAGTTTACAGCGCCATATGTTTTAGCTTCCTTGTTTTCCTTTGTTTGAAACGTTTGCTTTTGGCAAATCAACCTAATCTAAAAACGTGTAATTGAATCCAAGGTATGTAAAGCACACGAATAAGTAATATTAGTAAAATATCATGTAAGCAAACGCGCGCGCACGCACACACACACACACACACACACACACATATATATATATATATACATATATATATATATATATATATATATATATAAATGCAAACTTATCACTATACTCGTTTCGAAAAACCTTCCGCGTATATACGCGGAAGGAAAAAAGAAAGAGCTAAGCAGATGAACATCAGCCAAACCGATGTAGACCGAGCCACTACGGAGCCCAAAGAAAAAACACGAGATGACTAATCAATAACATTATAACATAAACAGCGCTCAATACGTAAGCAGAGCAGAATAAATAAATTAACCTAGTGAGCCAACAAACCTACAAAGGTTTCACCTAAACGGATCTTTAGGAACGGTTGGCCAAACCTTCCCTGAAGATGAGTTTAGGAGGTGAAACCTTGGTAGGTCTGTTGGATCACTAGGTTCATTTACTTATATATATATATATATATATATATATATATTGTAATTTTTTATTATAATGGTTGATAAAACATTATGTTACGATACAATTTTTTCATTTTTCAGAAAAAAAAAATTCTTTTTTTCAGGGGATATTTCTAAATTAAATTTTAAAAACGATTTTTTTACAAAATTTATGATGACTTCATGGTTATGTAGAAAATTAAGAAGGGTTGGCTGGAGGTAGTTAAACAATATGATTGCAGGTGTGTCAATATTGCGCAATCAAATGTAAGAATTAGGTTAAACTAAGTAGTTGAAAATTTGGGTCGTGAAAAAGAACAATGTAGCTTAACGTCAAGACAGGACACTTGATAATTTTGTCTAGATAAAAAAAACATACGAGGAACATACAATATTTAAATGCGTAGACTGCAAATATTTCTCTTTATAATCTAACCAGTTACAATTACTGATCTACAAACCATGGTCCAATATTACTTAAAATTTATTTTACTAAAACCAACAACACACACAACACCCATCTGCCTTTCACACTCCTATATACCCCAGTACACCTCTACCACCAAATTCTAATTCAAACCCAAACCATCTAGCCTTCTCCAATAGACGAGGCAGCACAAAATCAACCTTTAAAATATCGAAAATTCAACCCGCTGCTAAAGACTACCATCCACCCAATTTAACTACATAGTTCAACATCACTCCCAATCCCGACCAAGCGACAGTGACACAACTAGGATTACATTGTTTAGCTTCCTCCAACCGCCCCTTCCCAATCCTCCAAACAGCCACTAATTCATCTGACACCTCGTATAATACACGATGTTTACCATCTACCCCTAAAACAACACCCGAAGAAGATTACTGCTTCTAACACGAAAATGATTTTACAAACCATTGCAGCAACAAAATTAAAATAAAACACACACTCACACACACACACACACACACACACACACACACACACACACACACACACACACACACACACATATTTAAACTTATTTATAAATGGAACGATGTCTGTGTGTCTGTGTCTGTGTGTATCCGTTACCTATAGACTCCGAAACGGCTGAACCGATTTTCTTGAAAATTTACACAGTTGTACTATAAGCATGCGGATGTGCGTTGTGGTACAGTGGATATCGGCTCGGAACGAGATATCGGGGAGCCGAGTTCGAATTCCAACAAAATCCATTGTATTCACTTACATTAATCCGTCTTTTCCTTCCAGTTATGGGTTAAATAACAGGACAGATTGGGTTCTATAGATTTGGTCGACAACCCGTCTACCGCAGAAAGCAATGGCAACCTACTGCGGGATAATCTTCTGCCCAGTCAGTCATGTCTCTTTCGAGACATGATCGCCCAAGCGTGTATCACGTATGGCACTTAACTGACTGACTAACTGACTGACTATAAGCATCTGCGAGTGTTCTTAGCTAGGTTTTCTGCCCAGATACACCCGATAAATATCGAAAATCGATAATCAAAAACATCGGGTTATAGAAGGAGTGGTCCGAGTTTAATCAAATTTGAAACACTCATAGACAAAGACATAAGAAACGTTATTTAGAAGTTTTAAGGTTGCAGTTGTTACAATAGTGCAGAAAATCGATAGTATATATATATATATATATATATATATATAAAAAGCAAGATGTGTGTGTGTGTGTGTGTGTGTGTGTGTGTGTGTGTGTGTGTGTGTGTGTGTGTGTGTGTGTGTGTGTTTATCTGCCTGTATGTCTGTATTTTTTCATCCCTTTTATTTTAGTTTTTGCTTCGGGTTTGGCTCTAAGTAGGTATAATTTTAGTTCTTAGCCTCAGCCATGATAACATTTACTCAGAGGACTCATTTAGCCTTCAAAATGTAGTTTACGACGAAAAAAAGATTATTTGATATCGATACCAGGAAATCAAAATTTGACTTTCATCATTTTTCTTTCAGTCTACGGTTTCGCTTTAACTGGAAACAACTATTGATTTTTAGTCTTTCGTGCCAACGTCCAAAGAGTCTGAGCTCCAGGACTATGGATTAGTTTTAAAGCTTTCATTACACCGGAGCAACGCCGGGCTATACTGCTAGTATGTATATATATATATATATATATATATATATATATATATATATAAGTCAGATTAAATAAAGTGCAAACGTTGTGTCTGCTTTTTTTAAAATCTGTTCATACAAATGGTTAATCTTTCGAGTATTATAATTGATAGATGTCAGAAATGAGCTGTAACGTTAACAGATGTTATTATATTTTCTTTCAGTTGCAGAGGATGAAAGTACTTGGGTATATTAGGAAATTAATGATAATAACATCTGTCAACGATAGAAAGTTACGAATCCCTTCGTAAAATACACCTAGAAGAACTATGAAACACATTGCAGATAATAGGATACCCCACTCCACTAATAAACAAGAGTTTCAAACATGCAGAAGAAATACGATTAGAATCTTTTCTGAATTTAAAAAAAAAAACAACAAGAAAAATATGAAAAAGAATAAAACATTCAAGCATACGTTTCCACACACAACAAAAATAATCCAGATTTATTCACAAAGATCAAAGCCCACATGGAATTACTCAACAATAATGAAAAAAATAAAATAAATCTTAAAGACAACTAAAATAATTAATAGCAAACCCCAGCCCTAAAATTTAAAAGACATCCTAACTTCATCGAAATTGGAAAAACACACAACAGAGGGGGTCAGAAAATGCAACAAAAAAAAGATGTGTCATATGAAACATAATAATAGAAGGAAAACACTTCAAGTTCGAAAACACAACTACATTCGAAATAAACTCGGATCTGAGCTGCAACTCGAAAAATGTAGTTTATGTTCTAAAATGCGACATATGCGCGAAGATATACGTGGGAGCGACATAATGCTTGAATAATAGAATTTCCCTTCATAAAAATAATATAAGATTATCATATAACAAAATATTATATGTCTCCCAACGTTTGCATGAATGTAGTGGTGGCAAATTCAAAGTAATGCCTATTTACCAAAATACAGACTAATACTCCAGGAAGAAAGATTCATAAAAAATAGAAGACTTCGCTCAACAAAACGATATGAAATACACACACACCGAAATCACCCAAACATCCATAAATACACACAAACCTACATACATGCATGCACATACATACATACATACATACATAAACACACACACACACACACACACACACACACACCAAATTCAAATGGTAACCCCAAACAACAAAAAAGAACCAGATGACCCATAAAAACAATTCTAATACATAAAAACGAAATCAAAAAACGCGCTCTCACACACACACACTCTCTCTCTCTCTCTCTCTCTCTCACACACACACACACACACCAAATTCAAAATATCGTCAAAGCAATAAAAACCTCCCACTCACTGATGAAGAGACATGTAGATAAGTAAGGAGCCTAGAAGATAATTTTAACGTATTAATGAGAGAACCCCAAACCAAAATCATTTCAAATTGGAGTAAGCACTTGATTCATTCATCTATTTTTTTACTTATTCATCTGTGTATCTATTTATACACGTGCTGATGTGAAAAAAGACAATTCAACCCGTCAACATTTGATTTATTTTATTTATTTATTTATTTTATTTTATTTTATTGATTTATTTTTTTATTTTTTTTATTTTTATTTTTCAACTTACAACAACTTCGCCCTCAGAAACAAAAGGAACTCGATACGTAAAGCCACAAATTTATTCGTCTGAAGAAAGTCAATCGTACACTCGAAACACGTGTAGCGTAAAAAAAAAACATTATGGACACTTAAATTATCATAACATGTACAATAACAACAACAATAAATATATACTTTAAACAAAGGGTGCGCGGCCTCTCACACTTTTTATTATATATATATATATATATATATATATATATATATATATACTATGGCAGCAATTATATATATATATACTATGGCAGCTACTATATATATATATATATATAGTAGTGCCATAGTATAAGAAAGAGAACCAACAAAGATATAAATATGTGTATTACTTAAAAAGTAATGCATGATTAGCAATGAAAATTTTACCGAATAAAGATTAGAATGTAATGCATAAATATTATCCAAAGTTACAAAAAATTACATAATATTTTTTTAAAATGAAGGTTAAAGGTATGAAAAGAAATAAGCTACTGGACAAAAGTTAAGAGTCGATGTTAATAATTTGCATAAAATTTAATTTCTATTGTTAAAAAACTCGATGGTGATTTTCAACAATCAGTAAAATTTTATTTATCATTAGGATTTCATTTTTAAGCAATATTTTCTATCTCGGCCTCGGTCGCAGGAAGTCGACTGCGATGAAGATATCGGAGATCTCTTCCACGACAACAGAGAGCTACCAACAATGCACAAACCTACGAATTGACCAGAATATTAAACACCGTGGAATCAGCAATGGCCAAATTGAAGATAAACAAATCAGGAGGACCAGACACGATTGTAATAGAGATGTCTATGTCCCTAGAAGTCTTTTATGTCGACAGATAAACAGAAATAATAAATGCTTCTACAGAAGCGGCAGTATACCGGAGATCAATCTTCATAACACTACCTAAGAAACCAGGAACAAAGGAATGTGAGCTCCATTTAAAAATCAGTTTAATGAGCCACATAATAAAACTGTTGTGAGACAGATACTTACCTACATCATGGACTCTTCCAGTACTATATTACTATGTGAATGATAGTATTATGAGAAGTAGCACTAATAGTGCGCAGCCACGTACGACTACCAATATCGGACACCACTGGATAGTACGCTCCGCTTACTCTTACACTGTTCTTTGTAAACTTTCTGTTTGATATATATTTCTTTACCTGTGTTCTGTTTTCCTACCGTGGAGACACGCACCCACGCCGAAACCACAAAGCCCCAGTCCCACATCAGTAGTGACAGAGAACTCTTTTAGCCCCACTGGTTCCCATATCAGTGTTGAACTAGAATTTGAGCTGGCATTACTACATCAGCGAACGAAACGCAATACACAGCTACCTTTTACAAATAATATTCAAGGTTACTCAAGTCTGTGCAAACAATAAACGAGCAACCAAGTATCGAGAACGACTGCTTACAAAAAACCCAGCTTGTGCACAAAACAAACTGATAAACTCAAGAGCTCGAAGTACTACGTTTGAATCAAGTTCGAAAAAGACAATTCAACAAATTGCGAATTCAGCAAAGTGTTTAAAATTTTATGGAATTGACTCGAATTCCTACAAATCTCGTGCATAAAATTACTCACCTCAAATTCACCGAGGTGAGTTTTCTAGAAAAAAAACGAAAATAAGCAAGTTCTCCCAAAAAAAAGAAAAAATAATCCAGTGCATTTATTTATATTTTTTAACTCTTTAAGAAAAGAGAAAAAACCTGCTTAATTGCAAATACTTATGCAAATGATCTGTTGAGCGCCTACCAAGAAATAACGTTTTGTTCCCTTTCTTTGCTGAAATTTGTGTGGAGAAAATTTAAATGGTCATATTGAATTTAACGGAACATCGGTATCTCCCAAGATCTAAACCAGTAAGTAGTCTTTCTTAGTTTTTTAATTGTCTGTCCATATTTATTTTTTACAAAAGAAAAAAAATCTGTCTAGATTTTCTTGTGTATCCTCCCAGTGGTACACGGGTTTTCAAAGCAAGAGTAACTACTGTCATTTTTTCTGTGATATTTCATCTCTTTATTCTACATATTATAAAATCGCTGTCATCTAAATATGGAAGAATTCAAAAAAATAATTGTCCAAATGTTAAAGGTCCAGATGGACCACCAACAAAAATCAGATAAAAGACAGTAGAAATTGGAAGAAATATTCCTCAAATTATAGTCGAACCAACAAAGAGAAAAGAAACTTCAACAACAAGAATCAGACAAAAGACAGCAACAATTGTTCATGGAGTTACATAAAGAACAAATAAAATTTCAAAAATTTGCACTTCAGAAAACAGAACTACAGCAAAAACAACCTGAAGAATTACTTGTAAATTCATTTAACCGCTCTAAAAACTCTGAAAAGATAAAACATTTTCCCAGAGTACTATCTACAATTATATTGAAACATTCGAATACGTACCAGAGAACGACAAAACATTCGAGGCTTTTTACAGGCGATATTTTCAACGAAGACTGTGAACAATGACCTAATAAGAAAAAGGAACGTCTGTTATTAAGAAAACTGGGAACTATCGAAGAGAGTAGGTTCGTAGACTGCATATTATCCAAGAAAACTAAGGAACTGAATTTTTCAGAGATTATTAAGACTCTTTCGGAAATATTCGTGCCTAACATAACCTTGTTCCACAAACGTTGGAAATGCCTGAACACAGTCAAGGACAACCAGCAAGATTTTCTAACGTTTGCAGCGTCGGTAAACAAATTCTGAAAGGATTTCAAACTAGCCGAGTTGAGTGCTGACGATTTCAAGTGCTTAATATTTGCACAAGTTCTAGTATCAGTAGAAGACGCCGAGGTCAGACTTAAGGGACTTACCAAACTCGAAAACGAACAGGGATTGACTCTCCAAAAATTGTCAGAGGATTGTCAACGAGTAACTTCTGTCAAGTGTGGCTTAAAAACGATCAAGGAATCAGGTGTGGCTAGGATTAGAAAAATCAGAAGCCACTCAACCTCTTATTCCCCGCAAAAAGAGAAAAGCCAAATCTCATGTTCTAAATCACGCAATAAACACAACACGAATAGGCTAAAGAAACCTCCCGGACCATGTTACCATTGTGGAACATGGCATTGGATGAAATTCTGTGCATCCAAGAAGAAAACATATTGAAAAAATTGGAATAAAAATGGTCATAACTTAACACAGTGCTGGTACGCCAACAAAATGAGGAAACACAAAAGTAAAATTAGGGAAGCCCAATCAGACAACATAGTTGATAGGAATTTAATAAAATATGTGACTGTCGATATTTTCAATAATTCTATAAAATTCCAGCTTGATTTGGGTTCTGACCTATCGATCATCAACTGGCGTACTTGGCAAAAGTTAAACAAGCCAACCCCATTAAAGACGGATACAACAGTAAATCTGTAACTGGCGAGAATATTAACATCTTAGGCAAGGGGATTCTTACAGCAACACTAAATAGAATTACCAAAATTACCAAAATTACCAAAAATTACCAAAATTACCAAAAATTACCAAAATTACCAAAAATTACCAAAATTACCAGAAATTACCAAAATTACCAGAAATTACCAAAATTACCAAAAATTACCAAAATTACCAAAAATTACCAAAATTACCAAAAATTACTGAAAGCCTACGTACTAAAGAAAATAGGATAACCTATTCGGAACGGATTGGATAGGAAAAATCAATCTATGGGATTGCCCAATGAGCAGTTTTTGCCGAAAAATCCTAGCCACACCTGATTCCTTGATCGTTTTTAAGCCACACTTGACAGAAGTTACTCTTTGACAATCCCCTGAAAATTTTTGGAGAGTCAATTCCTGTTCGTTTTCGAGTTTGGTAAGTCCCTGACGCTTGACCTCGGCGTCTTCTACTGATACTAGAACTTGCGCAAATATTAAGCATTTGAAATCGTCTGCACTCAACTCGGCTAGTTTGAAATCATTACAGAGTTTGTTTACCGACGCTGCAAACTTTAGAAAAGCTTGCTGGTTGTCCTTGACTGTGTTTAGGCATTTCCAACGTTTGTGGAACAAGGTTATGTTAGGCTCGAATATATCCGAAAGGAGCTTAATAATCTCTGAAAAATTCAGTTCTGTAGTTTTCTTGGATAATATGCAGTCTACGAACCTACTCTCTTCGATAGTTCCCAGTTTTCTTAATAACAGACGTTCCTTTTTCTTATTAGGTCATAGAAAGTACAACGTCCAATTCAGAAAATCTCGAAGTGAAATTCAAACAACAATTTCCCCAGTTTTCTTCTGGAGTCCTTGGGAAAGATCCTAAATTAAAAGCTAAGTTCAAAGTAAAGGACGGTGCAAGAACAATTCTTAAAAAGAAACGGAATCTTCCTTTCCCTGCTCTAGAGCAGATCAACAAAGAATTAGATAGACTCGAACAAGCGGGTATTTTATCAAAAACAGATTTTAGCGAATGGGCAGAAACTACGATTTATGTCAAAAAGAAATCCAACCAAATACGAGTATGCGCAGATTTTTCCACAGGCCTAAACGATGCCTTGTACGATACACATTATCCCCTCCCAAGCCCTGAGAAAATCTTCAACAGATTGAATGGCTGAAAAATCTTTTCTAAAATAGGCCTCTCAGACGCATACCTTCAGATAGAGGTAGATGAAGAAAGTTCCATATTGCTCTGCATAAGTACACATAAAGGTCTGTACAAATATAACAAGGGGTTATTTGGGGTCAAGGGGTTATTTGGGGTCAAGGTTGCGCCTGCAATCTTTCAGCAGGTCATGGACGCTATGCAGGGCAATCTTGACTACGCAACAGGCTATTTCGATGATATACTGGTGACCAGTAAAACGACGGGAGAGCACCAGAACCATATAATAAACGTATTCGAGAAGATTCAAGAATACGGTCTTAAGATTAAGGAAGTAAAGTGTGACTTTTTCTTACCAGAGATCAAATATCCTGGTGACATTAAAATAAATGCATTCAAGAAGATCAAGAAAACACTTACTTCGGATCTCTCCCTCACCCACTACGACCCTAATCTCGACATCATAGTCACAAGTGATGCAAGCTCATACGGCATCGGTGCTTGCATTCTCCATAAACTGCCAGATGGTTCGCAAAAAGCCATAGCACACGCATCTAGATCTTTACTACCATCAGAGAAACAATATTTCTAAATAGAGAAAAAGACTCTAGGGATAATATTCGCCGTCACTAAGTTCCATCTAAATGGAAGACGGTTCCTACTGCAAACGGACCATAAACCTCTAATAACAATATTTGGTTCCAAGAAAGGCCTACCGGTATATACGGCGAACAGACTACTTCGTTGGGGAACTATTCTCTTGAATTATAACTTTAAGATCGAATTCCTAACATCTAAAAATATTTGTCATGAGAACAGTTTATTGCGACTCATTCCTAAAAATACGGAAGTTTTGAAGACTCCATCATTACTACACTAAGAATGATATATGATTGTGAATACAATTAGAGAGCTCCCAGTTACTTTGGCCGACATAAAAAGGGAGTCTCGAGAGGATGAATTCATCCAAATATAAAAACAAAATTCGCAACAAAGACCTAAGTGTGCCTGAAGTTTTCTCCGTCTGTGAGGATCTTCTACTGTATAATGACCGAGTAGTGATTCCAAATAGCATACAAAGAAAAATACTCAAGGATTTTCACATGGGATCATCCTGGTAAGAGCCGTACGAAAAGCCTCATGCGCTGCTACGTATATTGGCCAAATATGAACAAAGACTTAGCAGACATGATAGAACCTTGTAAGGGATGCGCGCTTGCAGCAAAATCTCCGACCACGACGTGCAAACCATGGCCAAACATAGACCATCCATGGCAGAGATTTCATGTGGATTTTCCAGGGCTTCTATACAACATGTACTACCTTATCTTTGTGGATAGCCACTCAAAATGACCTGAGGTCCTACAATGTAAACAACCAACCCCCAACTGCATGATCGGATTTTTACACGAGCTATTCGTGCGTTTGGGCGTGGTAGATTGTGTGGTGACAGATAATGGCACTCAATTCACATCAAGAGAATTCAGAGACTGTTGCAGTTCGTATCAAATGGACCACATTACGACGCCTCAGTATCACCCATGTCGAATGGTCAGCCGAGATGTTCGTGGACAAAGTCCTTTGTAAGGCTTACAAAAACAACATTACATTCTGCGAAGTAGGCAACATCAAACGGAGAATTGGCGAACTGGTCTATATTGTCCAGGGACCGAAAAACACCCACGAACACCATATGAACCAGCTCAGGAAATGCCGTTTGAATGAATCTGAAGAATCACCACGAAATATCTATGAAGAGCTGATCGATGTAATATTCGAACCTTTCGATCTTGACACGTCCCAAGTCTCTCTGGAAATACGACGCTCGGGGAGAAAGAGAAAATTTACTCAACCACTTGACGTGAATCCCAAGAGAAAGAAGTATTAACAGTTTTACTTTTTTTTCCCTTTCAAAAAATAACAAAACTCTTGGAAAGTGGGGTGTTTTGAGACGGATACTTACATACATCATGGACTCTTCCAGTATTTATTACCTTGTGAATGGTAGCATTATGGGAGTAGCACCAGTAGTGGGCAGCCGCGTACGACTACCAATATCGGACATCACTGTATAGTAAGCTCACTCTCTTACTCTTACACTATTCTTTGTAACCTTTCTGTTTAATATATCTTTCTTTACCTCTAAACCGTGTTCCGTGTTTTCCTTCCGTGGCCTCCACTTTGGATCTACATAAAAAAATTCATCATCCGGATTCGGATGAACAGAGGGTGCAGCAGAATCACCTCAGAGATAGAACAGAAATAATGCGGATTCGTTAAAGATACCGGAACGAGGAATGCGATTTCTTTCTCAGGATGCTATCTGAACGTGCAATACAAATGCAGAAATCCCTTTATTTGTACTTTGTGGACTACGCAAGGGCGCTTGACAAAGTACGACACAGGGACTTGATAGATATACTTGACAACCTCGACATTTTCGGCAAAGATGATAGGATTATCAAGAACCTATATATTTTCAGCAACCCGCTTGTGTACGGATATGAGGTGAACTCAGCAGGTATACAAAAATAGAAAGGGGCGTAAGACAAGGATGTGTTTTCTCACCGGATCATTTCAACCTGTACAGTGAAGCAATTATGAGAGAAATAAAAGCCTTGCTAGGATTCGCCATTGGCGGCCATAATCTCAACAATATCCGGATAGCACGGTTCTAATAGCAGACGTGGAATGGAAAGTGCAGGACCTTTTACAGAAGTTATGAAAAGAAAGTGAAAAGAAAGGACTGAGCATAAACCTCAAGAAAACGGAATGCATGGAATTATGTCGTGAGTAAGAATAAATAACTCAAGAACAGGAATTGGTTAATTGTTGTATTCCGTGAAAATAGTATTTACAAAGGTTATTAGTATCCAATACAAGAATAAAGGTTAATCGTCTCAACCGTCGTAAGACGTAGTATGAGCAATGGGCACTTCCGGGTCGTCACCGGAAGTCTACGACTGACTTGTCGATCGGCTGCTCGGCACACTCTCTCACGTAGATGCCACCATTACTTTACATAGTAATGGAATAGTCCATTATAGCCGAATAGGCGCGGGCGTCCCAACACATGGTCATCAGCTAAAAGAAGAGATCAATATGCCAACTGCAATTTGGAAAATCCGAAATAAAACAAGTAAAAAATTCAAAAACTTGGGGAGTGTTTTGACAGAGGATGAAAAATGCGAAACGGAGATCCAAAGGCGCATTGGTATGGCCAAAGACGCATTTCAGAAGCTAAGGAGAGTACTGAAAGACAGGAAAATCTCATTAGAAACAAAGAAAAGAGTGCTGCATTGCTACGTGAAATCTGTTCTTCTGTATGGAAGTGAGTGCTGAGTGATCTCATCAAAGATGAAAGAGAGGCTTGAGGCAGCAGAATGTGGTTTTACAGAAGGATGTTAAGGATACTATGTACAGAGTAAGCGGATAAGGATGAGGTGTTGGAAAAGATGCAAACGAGAAGAAAACTGATAATAAATATGAGTAAGAAACAAGGGAAGATCCTGGGACACGTAATGAGGAAATAAGGCCTGGTGAACTTGATATTCACAGGTCGGATAAATGGAGGAAGAGACAGGGAAAACAGCGGGAGACGTACTTGTTAGGTTTGAGCAAAAGGTTGACGGAGCTGGGATTGGAAGAGATACAAAGAAAAAAATTACTGAGAGCGACAAGTGGAAATCAATGAACGCCTACGTCATGAATGGACACGGCACATGAAGAATAAGATGATTAACCTAAATAAATTATACATTTATTAAATAAAATTATACATTTAATAAATAAAAATATTCGCACATTCGATTTCCTATTTATAACAATTTCAACTTAAGGAACGCTAATTCAAATCTAAAAACATTCAGTTCATAATATGCATCGGATGACTGCATATGGTAAAAGTAACAACAAAATAATAATTTAAATATTAACGTAAAAGAATAGGAATATATATATATATGCAAACACACACACACACACACACACACACACACACACACACATATATATATATATATATATATATATATACCGGAAAGTGTGGGGTAGAAAATGAATATGCACTGATACGCACATAAATACGCATGCATGTATTCGCAGACATCATTGAATAACCTTACGAACTGACGTATATATATTATATTCTATTTTTAAGCGAATTATTTCGCTACCCAGGTTTCTACCATGAGTGGTGTCTTCAGGCTATTTTTAATAAAACATTATTTTGAAAAAGATAAAAATTTAATACAAAATTATTAAAACCAGTAAAATGTAAACGCAAATTCTACTCCAACAGCTTCTTTTCTCGCACTTCCTGCCCGTGGAATTCTCTTCCATTTACTTACTTTCCCGGCGGCTACAATCTCCAAGAATTTAAATGGAAATCAATAGTCATCTCCTATCTTACTAACCTGCATCCTCCCTCTCATGCTCCTTTATCTGTCCATTACATTCTTATCAGTATTCTCATTCTTCTCTTACCCACTTCCTGACACCCCCTATAACTTGTCACTCTTTCTCATAACGTACTCATAACGTAAACTGCCTTGCTTGGGGCGACATTATTATAAAAAAATGGAATTTATTCAAACGTTGTATAATATAATTGTATCTAACACTTTTTAATACAAATGTCTACTGGTATAACCCTATTATGACCAAAAACTAAGTATTAAACACTCAATATATATATATATATATATATATATTTTTAAAAAAGAACATATTCAATTATAAATATACTAGCAGTATAGCCCGGCATTGCTCGGGTGTAATGAAAGCTTTAAAACTAATCCATGATCCTGGAGCTCAGACCCTTTGGATGTTGGCACGAAAGACTAAAAGTAATACTTGTTTCCAGTTAAAGCGAAACTGAAAGAAAAATGAATGGCTGTAAATCAAATTTTGATTTCCTGGTATCGATATCAAATAAGTTTTTTCTTTGTCGTAAACTGAACTTTGAAGGCTAAGAATGGATAAGACTAAGAACTACAATTAAACCTACTTAGAACCAAACACGAAGCAAAAACTAAAATAAAAGGGCTGAAAAAGATACAGACATACAGGTAGATAAACAGACACACACACAAATCTCGCATTATATATATATATTTTTTTTTTCGGCACTGTTTTTAAGAATTGCAACCTTGAAACTTCTGAATATTGTTTCTTATATCTTTGTCTATGAGTGTATCAAATTTGATTAAAATCGGACCACTCCTTCTATAACCCGATTTTTTCGATTATCGATTTTCGATATTTATCGGGTGTACCTCCACACAAAACCTAGCTAAGAACACTCGCAAACGCTTACAACTGTGTAAATTTTAGTACAACTCTGTAAATTTTCAAGAAAATCGGTTCAGCCGTTTCGGAGTCTATAGGTAACGGAGACACACACAGACACACACACACATGCCCAGACAAAGTTCCATTTATAAATAAGTTAAATGTAGGTGGTTTCTACGCCACTGCATGAAATAAATAATCAATAAAACAAATCAGGTGATTCTGTGAAGTTACATTTAAAAGACAGGAAAAAGCGCCTAAATATAGATCCTCCGAACGGAAAGCTATTATATATGTTATGTTGCCCCTGCGGTGCATTGAATTATGATAACATAAAATATGAGTAAATTGTTATTATTTGCTTTCTGTTTTGAATTCCGAACTTCTGTCAATTGACCTTCCGTTGAAGTATGGCAACGTTACTACAAAGGAAATTTGGAAATTTACAACGGATTCGGGCAGTATGAATGACTTCGGCTCTCACTGCATCTTCTGTGTGACATCTACATTAATTGTTGTTCGACATCATAGCATAATAATGAGAATTGCCAGGAATTATTTTGGAAACTTCATGACACTTTATCCTCAGTAAGAACCATTAGACGTAGTGCGAGAAAAATATCCTAACTGTGAATATATTTCAGAACTATTAAGAATTTTTTTTAATCGTATCACCCCGAGCAAGGCGGTAACGAAACTGATGTACAGGGGCCTATATAATAGTGAAAAGATGGGAAACCACATCATAAACAGGGAACAAGGGATGAGCCTCTTAACCTTTTTAATAGACGTGGGTGGAGTATGATCCGGGCGATAGATAGATCTATCTACTCCAATTGAAAAAAAAAAGAAAAACAAAGTGAGAAGATTGTAAAAGAGAAAGCTGGAAACCACATCCTAAACAGAGAACAAGGGATGAGCCTCTTAACCTGTTCAATAAACGTGGGGGGAGTGTGAACCGGGTGATAGATAGATCTATCTACTCCAATGTATTATTAATGTTCTTCTCTGTGTTCTCCCAACCTATTAGTAAATTAATAGTAATGGTGTTATTTTATCCTTAAATTTCTTACGATCATCAAACAATATAATAATTATCAATGTGTTTTTATAATTATCAATGTGTTTTTATAATTATCAATGTGTTTTTATCTATATGGATGTGCGTTGTGGTGCAGTAGATATCGAGACAGGCAATCGGAGACGCGAGTTCGAAATACATTTGGATTGTTTGTATTCACTTACGCGCAATTACCTTTGGAGAAAATATTAATCTGCCTCTTCCCTCCAGTTATGGGTTAAATAATAGGACAGCTCGGGTTCTATAGCACTGCCTGGCAACCAGTCTACCGCAGAAACCAATGGCAACCTTCTGTGGGATCATCTTCTGCCCAGTCAGTCATGTCTCGAAAGAGACATGATCGCCCAAGTGTGTATCACGTATGGCACTTGACTGACTGACTGACTTTTATATAAATATTTCCAGTGTCTTCATTT
The DNA here is from genome assembly GCA_037127315.1 of Ascarosepion bandense. NCBI lineage: Eukaryota > Metazoa > Mollusca > Cephalopoda > Sepiida > Sepiidae > Ascarosepion > Ascarosepion bandense. Next base: position 2,165,966 of record JBBBDQ010000970.1, read on the forward strand.
ATATCTTGAATGTTACATCTATACGGAACAGGGAGGTAAATCAACTTTAGTTACTAAATTATTAGTGATTACTTACCTTTGTCGATTTGTTATACACTCAAAAAATATTTATCTTTATTTAGAGAAAATTATTTCCCGGATAAAATGGCGGGTTTAATTAATCACTTCCTTTACTTCAAGGTTTCTTAGATTACAGACTTATTTTCATAGCTTTTCATGTGATGCAGTCAAATACCTTTGTCTATGAAGGGATCGTCTTGCTTCAACTTGAAATAGCCTTTCTTGCTCTCATGATAGTTTTGGTTGGCATAAGCAGTTCATAAAAAACAAAAAACTACACCCAGCTGATCCCACCAAATGCAAAGCAGAAGCTTTTAACAATGGATATTCAGCTTTGCCGCCGATGTTGATACAAGAACAGGCTTACCCAACGATCACCAACGCTTCGGGTTGTATTAATGTATATACTTTTCATCGCCGTTCAAGATACGATGCAAAAAGTTTTCTTTTCTGTCATTAAAGGAGCTGTTCTAATGTGACAAGACACCGTCCGAAGTTTCTCAACGTACGGTACGCAATGGTATCGCTTTTGAATCATTTCTAATGCTATCAAACATTTGGAAATTGTTGTTCGATCAACTCATAATGATTCCGCAAGTTCAGCTTGCGCCTGTCATTAGTCGTCATTAAGTAATGCTTCGAATTGTTCGTCTTCAAACTTTTTCGGGATGTCATTGTGTTATTTAACTTTACATCAAAATCAATATTTTTGAAGAGCCTAAACCAATCGCTGCATGTTGCCCTCGACAAAGCATGGTAGCCATAAATCTAACAGGAATTCTGTGTGCTTCAGCTGAAGATTTTTTTTAGATAAAGTAGTGCAATAAAATTCCCTGCAAATATATTTTCTTTGGTACGGAATCTGACATGTTTAAAGTTATGGAAAACAAAGTTGTTTACACTTCAGCAAAATGACATACATTGCATTTCAAGCTTGGCTGTAGTAATTTCTTATAAATGCATTACCATCTGAAATTACACGCACCCAGTTCTGGGAAGGCCATCAGTTACAAAACACCGAGAACTTATTCAAGGTCCTGACCTATATATATATATATATATATATACATATATATATATATATATATATATTTGTGTGTGTGTGTGTATAATTATATATATCAATATATATATATATATATATATATATATATATATATATATATATATATATGCAATTTGTTATATATATTATATTATTTATATATTATATATGAGTGGTACTTATTTGAAAGCGCTCTATATCTGTGATAGTGCTGACGTATTCATATAGATAGGTGTGAGTGTGTAACCTGGGTTATATATATATATATAGTATATGGAGGGACGTAGATATATATATATATATATATATATATATATTGTCATCCACAGACAGATTTGTTTCGCTCTATCACAGCTCATCAGTACGGTTAGACATTCGATTGTTTTTTTATCCAGGATTGAAACCCCACCGAATTGGCGTCAGTCGACGATTCTATCTCTGAGCTATGGGCGCTCGGTAGAAGGAAGCAGGCTTTTAGCGTCTGAATAATCATAGGATTTGATTTCTTTACATCTCTTTCTTAAAATTAACTTTCAATTGAAAGTCATTAATAATAGAAAGCTGAGAATATCTTCTGAAATATAAGAATGTGTTAATGCGGAATGTCAACTTTCTTGCTATGAACATCAATACCGATTGTAACATGAGAAGAGTTCTTATATTTTTCAGTGAGTTCTTGCGATTTGTTCAATAGAAACTTCTAGCGGATTTAATACTAAAATAAACGTCATAATAACAGAATAATAGAATAGTTGTTATTTTAATTATTGACACGACATGTTGTCACTTGATCTTTAATATGCGCTCTCAGAATTATTTCTACAAAATTAATAAATTTCGCAACCGGATGTCAAAGAATTCTGAATTACAAGTGGGAGATATTGCAACTTAACGTCAAGTGAGTAGCTCATATTGTTATAAAACCAATAATAACCAAAATTGATAGGAAGTATTGTTTTATCTGGAAGAAAATCCCAACCTTATTATTTGAAAAAAAAAAGAGATCGTAATAAGAGAGGAGATTAGCTGAGTTACTGAACTGATTTCTAAAACTTCCAGTAAAAACAAGACGTGCGATTACACTGAACAAATTTGGCCGAAAATTAATTGACAATAACCCAAAAATCTGAATGAATTTGGAACATTGCTAAGTTATATTTTATTACATTACAATCAGGATTCATGTTGCGTACACATTTAATTAATGCCTTATCCATAGCTAAATCAATATTCGTAGTTTTGAAAAAATACAAAACACAATTTTTGTTAAAATCTTCTATTTCTCTGTTCGAGTTTTTCACTTCACTCTTTTTTTTAATCGTATCACCCCGAGCAAGGCAGTAATGCCGCTGATCTGCAGGGGGCTACATAGGAGTAAAAAGATTAAGTAGAAGAGAGTGAAGAGGAAGACGAACCAGTTAGAAAGGAGCAAGAGAAGGATGTGAATACAGGTGAGATGACAGTTGCAAAGATGGAGAGAAAGAAAAGGATATACGGGGTGGTAAAAGAACTAGAGTCGAGTGGTTAATAGATGAGTATTGACATTGCATTTAAATTCCTGGAGTTTGTAGCCGTCAGGAAAGCAAGAATATGGAAGCGAGTTCGACAGGCGGAAATGCGAGAGAAAAAGCTGAAGGATTAGAATTGTCGTCTGCATTTGGTTAATCTAACTGTGAATGGTTGAAATGTAGTTGCCAGTTTGGTTGCACGTGTAAACACCTGTTGCAGGGGCACCAGTGACTTAAGTTCGTTGGAGCAGAAGCCATGAAAGTACTTATAGAACAGACAAAGGGAGGCCACATCTCGTCGGTGGGGAAGTGGCTGTAGTCGAGTCGACAATTCGGTACCTATCACATTACTGATTCTCCTTTGGTGCCTGTATATAAATCATAATTTTTCCTCAGATCTTTCTTGTGCTGCTGTGTAAAACGAAATATAATTTTAGGAATAGCTAAATACTTGTTTAAGCAGGTATTCTTTTCAGTATACTTCAGTGGCTTTTTTCTGGGCTAATTGAACTTACTGAAATTTTGTTTACGTTATTTACACACGAATTATTGTTTTTATCTCGGTACCTTCAATATTTCGGCTAAATTTTCGCGACGAAAGTTTAAAAAGAAAGATTTAAAATGCAAAAAAAAAAACATTCTTGAAGTTTTTATTTTAGATTTACTTAAAATCTTAATGATTAAATTTATTATTTGCTTTAACTAAAAATTCTGATGTAAACTGAAATCTCACATTTAATTTTGATTTCTTAAAATTTTCTTGAAAGCGATCATTTTTTTAATTTTAAGAAATTTGTAAAGAAACGCAAATTCATCGATTTAAAAACTATTTCAAAAAGTTTCTGACACTTTATTTTAGTAAAATTATAACACTGAACGTTAAATTTATCTGATTTTAAACAAATATTACGTACTTATAGCATAAAAAAGTAATATACAACCAATTACTAACAATTTGGGCGACAAAGCTAACCTTGCAGCCGAGCTTGGAAAGGACCTCCAATCCGTAGTGGACTGGGGTAAGAAATGGCTCGTAAATTTTAATGCTTCTAAAACGAAGCTACTATCAATTAATCATCAGAGACAATCGCACCTACCTCCTATTGGCATGGACCAGGCTTGCCTCCCAGAGAGTAAAACACTACGCCTCCTTGGTCTCACACTTTCCGCGGACCTCAAGTGGAATGACTATATCGAATCCATTGCTAAATCCGCTGCAATGAAAATCGGTTCTCTGTGCAGGGCCCGAAGATTTTTTCCGTCTGAATCTATGCTGCACATTTATAAATCTACCATCCGCCCGTGCATTGAATACTGTTGCCATATCTGGTCGGGCGTCCCTGCTATTCTCCTTGGGCTTCTCGACAAGGTACAGCGGAGGGTCTGTAATGTGATCGATACCAACTTAGCAGACCGCCTGCAGTCTCTCTCTCTCACCGGCGCGACGTGGCTTCCCTGTGTCTCTTCTATAAATACTTCTCACGGCTTCTGCTCCGATGAACTTAGATCACTGGTGCCCCCTAGGTTCGAATTTGAATGATATACTAGATTAGCAACTAGATCCCACCCTTTTGCAATGAAACCGATAAAATGCAACTGCAACTTCTACTCCAATAGTTTCTTTTCTCGCACTTCCCGACTGTTGAATTCCCTTCCACATGACTGATTCCCCGACGGCTACAATCTCCAGGAGTTTAAATGTAAGGTCAATAGACACCTCCTAACAAACTAACTCGCTTCCATTCTTTCAAACACTCTTCCCGCCCACCCAACTATCTATCACCCCCACTTCTGACATTTTCTATATCTAACCATTCTTTCTATTTACCTTCGCCTATGTAGCCCCAAGCGCAATAGTGGCAGTGGAATGCCTTGCTTGGGGTGAAATGATTAAAAATAAAATGGCCCAATTCAGATAGAACGTTTGACAGACTGTTGAATGACGCATGACCATAAATGACAATTTTCATAAATCCAAGTGAAAGGACAATAGTGTTAAATTACGTGATTTTTTCATAATAATGGCAATTTCAGTCTACCATACATTAAAATAAGTTTAAAAAAATACAAAATAAAAAATTATTTAAAAAATTGATAGCGTAACTAGGTTTATTAATGTTTGCAATTTTGGACACGTAAATTTCGTTTCCAATTAATTGCTATATCACATCCAATAAATACACCCATACAGAATTTACACGATTTTCAACTATTATAAATTATTATAATTACAATCTAAATTAAATGAAAAAGTTCTTGTAAAAGTTCATTATTCATCAGAAAAATTTTATTTCTGCGGACAATAATGCCCTTAATATTACTCATTTGCAAATCCAATAAAAAGCTTTTCTAATTAAGTCATGTCATTTTATTGGATTCATTATTTTCCAATTCAGAGCAGATTTTCCAGTTAAATGGTACAAATATGAAAAAAGTAGGTGAGTTTCAATCTCCAATCACCTAATTTTAACAAAAAAAAATAATTTCAATAATTAAGGTTCCGTGCAAAATTTCATGAAACTAAGTAAGTCAAGGATAGTATATTAAAAAAATATTTTACCAAAATTTTCTAAAAACGTACATATAAAAGATAATTTCATTAATTTGTGAATAAGTCCTCAAAATTTCATTAAAATCTGATAATTACTTGATTTTTACAAGAATTTTCAAATAAATGTGTTTTCAATATTAAAAGTAAGCCACGGCGATGACGTTAACAAAACAAGATTTTAACCAAAATTTCAAACGTGTTAGGAAAAATTTAAAAAAATGAAAAAAATAATTAAAAAATACTTTGGTCTATCAACTTCATAATAACATCAACATTTTGACGATAAAACTTTATTTTCGTTAAGTATGTGGCCATTTTCATTATGCTATGTTGTTTTTCCCGCAAAATATTGAAGGTACCTATAGTTAAATCAAAATTCTTCTTCAGATCTTGTTTTTTGTTGCTGTGTAAAACGGAATATAATTTTGGGAATAGCAAAACACTTGTTTAAGCACATATTCTTTTCAATATACTTCAGTGGTTTTCTCTTAGCATATTGAAATTAATGAGGTTTTGTTTATGTTATTTACGGATTATTGCTTTTATCTCTGAGCTATTACCACAAAAGAACCTATTAATCTAGTGGATAAAAACGTTCGCTATTCGTGTGTTGGTTGATATATTAATTGTGAATTTACTTCTTTGAAGGTAGCTGCAGAGAGTGACAAGAAAGGACTACAAATAAACTGCAAGAAAACCGAATGCATGGTCATCAGCAAAAAGTGTAGCCCACAATGCCAATTACAGGTGAGAGACTCTAAAATCCAGGAGGTGCAGAAATTTAAATACCTAGGAAGTGTTCTCACAGAAGACGGAAAGAGCTACACTGAGATCTGAAGGCTGTTAGGCATAGCGAGAGAAGCATTCAAGAAGTTGAATAAGGTTTTAAGAAAACAGGACAACTTTACTAGAAACAAAGAGGAGAGTACTGGGTTGCTATGTGATGCCGGTTCTTCAATATGGTAGTGAATACTGGACAACATCTTCGAAGATGAAGGAAAAACTTGAAGCAGCTGAAATGTGTTTCTACAGAAGGATGCTGCGGATATCATGGACTGGGCATGTGATCAAAATAAGGTTTTGGAAAGGATGGAAACGCAAAGAAAATTATTACTAAAGTTCCTGGGACATGCAGTTAGGAAGGAGGGCTTGAAGAACCTGTTACTAAGAGGCCAGAAAGAGGGAAAAAGAGACATGGGAAAGCAGCGGATAACATATTTGAAGGACCTGATAAGGGCGATGACTGGACGAGGGTTGCATGGTGCAATAAGAGAAAGCGTGCTAAGAGCCACCAGAGACAGGAAGATGTGGAAATCCATAATCACCTACGTTCTGAAAAAATATGGCACAGAAATTATGATTATATAAAAACTGAAGAAAATATCCCAAGACACGTTTCAGAGAAAAGAATACAATCTATGCCCGTAAATGAAATAAATATTTTGTTCGAAATTCTCTGTTGGCTATCCGAATCGGCAAGTAATAGATGAATTTCGAAGAGAATTAAGGACTAAATGTTGTGATATTAATTATACATAAGACGCGTGTTAATAATGTGAATATTGATAATGCCATATCGCTGATGTTTAGTCAAAAATGAGGTATAGATTATTTATTCTAGTTGAATTACCTACTGATTTGTTATCTTAACAAACAATCTTATAATTGTGCTTCTCCTTGCCTTTGTTAGTTCACACGACCATTACACCTCGCCAAGATGAAAATAGGTGAAAAAAAATAAAGAAAACAAAAAAGAAAGACAGAGGTTGTTAAGATCTCCTCATAAATAACGGACTATTCCGTTTTGTAAAGAAAAAAGAAACTACTTTATTTTCAGTGAGAGAATGAATGAATTAAATAAGGTGTGAACATAGACGTTTTTGACGTCTGTTTCATTGAAACAGAAAAAGTTTTCAATTTCAAATTTGCTCATTTGTACCCACTTCTTGAAATAAGGATTTTTTTAATCATTTCACCCCAAGCAAGGCATTCCGCTGCCACTATTCCGCAAGGGGTTACATAAGGGAAGTTGTTGAGAAAGAGTGGTTAGATGTAGGAAATGTCAGAAGGAGGGTGATAGATGGGTAAGGATACCGAGGATGAGGGTTGGGCAGATGGGAAGAGTGTTTGAGAGAATGGATGCGAGTTAGTGTGTTAGGAGGTGTCTATTGATCTTACATTTAAACTCCTGGAGATTGTAGCTGTCGGGGAAGCAAGCATGTGGTAGGGAATTCCATAGGCGGGAAGTGCAAGAAAAGAAGCTGTTGGAGTAGAAACTGCGGTTACATTTTATCAGTTTCACTGTAAAAGGGTGGGACCTAGTTTCTAATCTAGTATCTCGTCCAAATTCGTACCTAGGGGGCACCACTGATCTAAGATCATCGGAACAGAAGCCGTAAGAGTATTTATAGAAGAGGCACAGGGAAGCCACGTCACGCCGGTGAGAGAGTGACTGCAGCCTGTCTGCCAAGTCGGTATTTCATATTTATGATTAATACCGCAATATTTTGTTAAGGTTGTTAAGCTCAAATGTTTAATATGACAGAGTAATTTCTACGGATATTATATCTTCCTCGAACTCACAAAGACGTTATGTAATACGTAAAATGAATCAGAAAATTAAAACAGGAAAAGCTATCAATTTTTTCAACTTAAAACTAGTAAAGATAAATCTTGTATCATGGATAATACGAAGAGTAAAAATCATTTTCATCATTATAATGTGACATGTCGACACACTATGATGGTTTAAAACAATTTTTCACAATCTTTACCTCGACGTGGTGTAATGGTTAACAAGCGTGTCTCTCTAAAACAGTCATGACTGACTTGTGGCTTCTATCTATATTTTGTATCCCATAATTTAGATATTGGGCAATATCTACACTATGCTTTGAAACTCATTTTGAGCTAGATCCTCACTGGATGCCCAATACTATCGGCTAATGTCACATCAAAGTTACTATTAGAAAATGAATATGCAGCATCTCACAGTACCGCTCTATTCTGGTTTTTGGGATTTGTATTGGATGAACGCGGATGTGCGTTGTGGTTCAGTGGATATCGATTGGAACGAGAGATCAGGGTGCCGAGTTCGAATTCCTGTTAGATTCTTTGTATTCCCTTACGCACAAATACCCTTGGAAAAGGTATTAATCCGCCTCTTCCCGCCAGTTATGAGTTAAATAATAGGTTGGGTTTTATAGTCTTGGCTGGCAACCACTCTACCGCAGAAAGCAATGACAATCTACTGCGGGATAATCTTCTGCCCGGTCAGACATATCTCTTTCGAGAGATGATCGCCCAAAACGTGTATCACGAATGGCACTTAATTGATTGAATGAACAGCAGCATCAATTTTTTTTAAAAATCCCAGCAAAATGGAAGATTCAGGTGGGTTTTAAGTGCATGATTCTTCAAGACAGATTTGACTTCATTTTAGTTAAGCGTACCGTAGGTTTACATCAGTTTCACACCTGTAAATAATTAACTTCTATTTTTTTGCATTTTTCGATTAATGTCGGTGTTCGTTCATTCGAACAAATGTCGACATTTAAACAGTGTTTCCTTCTTGTACTTTCTTTATACAGGAAACAAGTGAAAAATAAACGAACAGAATTTATGATGAGATGTTCGCGGAAGATAAGATGCAAAATTATCTTCTTTAATCAGAAAATGGGATAAAATTCCTGTTGATATATTCTGCCATCTTTCTTTGCTCTCAGAAAATCATGTATGTATCTGCATTCACAGAAAACGCAACAATACATAGAGAAAAGAAATTATTCGTGATAATGGGATTAGCTATAATAAAAGAGAAAAATAGGTTTTACACCTTCAACAGATCACTGTGAATGCCATTATTGCTTTTTTTCGCATGTTGATATAAATTCCTTCCTGGCATGAACATTTTGTCTTTAACTGCTGCATTTTGCACCCTTGACATCAGTGATCTCACGGCCGTAAATGTTAGCAACGCAAATGTGTAATTCAGTAGCGTGTTCATATTATAAAAAAACAAATTGGTTAATTTTATGAGCAGTCAGAAACATCAGCATTTTCAAGAATATTTGCACGAACTAAATGCATGTAAATTCTTATACGAAGATTACTGCAGAATTTCGCATTTATTTTTCCAAGTACATACATATATGCACTTAAAATTCATTATGCTATGTTGCTTTTCCCGCAAAATATTGAAGGTACCTATATTAAATCATAATTCTTCTTCAGATCTTGTTTTTTGTTGCTGTGTAAAACGGAATATAATTTTGGGAATAGCAAAACACTTGTTTAAGCACATATTCTTTTCAATATACTTCAGTGGTTTTCTCTTAGCATATTGAAATTAATGAGGTTTTGTTTATGTTATTTACGGATTATTGCTTTTATCTCTGAGCTATTACCACAAAAGAACCTATTAATCTAGTGGATAAAAACGTTCGCTATTCGTGTGTTGGTTGATATATTAATTGTGAATTTACTTCTTGAAAGGTAGCTGCAGAGAGTGACAAGAAAGGACTACAAATAAACTGCAAGAAAACCGAATGCATGGTCATCAGCAAAAAGTGTAGCCCACAATGCCAATTACAGGTGAGAGACTCTAAAATCCAGGAGGTGCAGAAATTTAAATACCTAGGAAATGTGCTCACAGAAGGCGGAAAGTGCTACACTGAGATTCGAAGGCGAATTGGCATAGCGAAAGAAGCATCCCAGAAGTTGAGCAAAGTATTAAGAAACAAGACAATTTCACTAGAAACAAAGAGGAGAGTACTGGTAATGTGATGCTGGTTCTTCAATATGGCAGATGAAGGAAGCTCTCGATTCAAAGGCAACAATCCAAAACAAAAATTTATTTATTCAAATATGTTACAAAAATTCACCTAACGGAAGGAGCCTGAAAACTTAACCATGCACAGGAAGTTAAAAAAGGGGAGAATTAAGAGAGAATTTTTTTTTAAATTTTCGTTCAGACATGTGTGTGTGTGTGTGTGTGTGTGTGAGAGAGAGAGAGAGAGAGAGAGGGATGGAGATAGAGAGAGAGAGTGTGTGTGAAAGTCTTTTCGTGTCTCTGTGTGTTTGAGAGAGTGTTCTGGTGTTCTGGTGTGTGTGTGTGTGTGTGTGTATTAAAATATAGTTTTAAGTTATGTATATATACGGATTAAAGTGCTCAATAATATCTGGGATAGAGTGTAAGTAAATACAAAAATGGATTTTGAAGTCAATAACTAGAGGCAACAGTCTGTTTCATGCCTTTATAGAATTGTCCGGCCTGATGAGTGTGTATAAAGATGTTACCATGTTATGCAGCTCTGTCTTCTTTCTTGGCAACTCTAATAATGATGTGGTGTCTGTAAATATCTCTTTCTACTCCCTACCAACCTTCTTCCTGCAGAATATCTTACTCTTATCAACGAGCGGACTGGGACTCGTTTTGTGTTTTCCTTTACGATGTCCCTTGGAAAAAATTCTCCCAATTCAAGACAGCATGTGTCAAGTCTCATCTCGGTTGAAAACTGAGAATGATATGTTCCTCCCAGCAAGGACTTTATTTTTAATCCTTTCACCCCAAACAAGGCGGTAACGCCACTGATGTGCAGGGGACTACATAAAAGTAAAAGATTAGATAAGAGGATAGTAAAGAGAAGGACGAACCAGTTATAAAGGAGCAAGAGAAGGATGGGAATACAAGTGTGATGACAATTGCAAAGGTAGAGAGAAAGGAAAAGATATACAGGGTGATGTTGAAAGTGCTAGATTCAAGTGGTTAAGAGATGGGTATTGATATTGCATTTAAATTCCTGGAGGTTTTAACCGTCAGGAAAGCAAGAATATGGAAGAGTGTTTTACAGTGCGAGAAAAGAAACTGAAGAGAAGAATTGTCGTCTGTATTTGGTTGATCTAACTGTGAATGTGTGGGACCCAGTCTGGTTGCACGAGTAAACTCTTGTGATATGGACACCAGTGATTTAAGTTCGTCTGAGCAGAAGCCATGAAAATATTTATAGAACAGACAGATAGAAGCCACATCCTGTCGGTGAGAAAGTGGCTGGAGTCGAGCAGTCAAGTCAGTACCTATTACATTACTGATTTCCTTTGGAGCCTGTCAAGAACACTGAGATGAACAGCGGAGGCGCCTGACCATGCGTGTTGGGTGTCCGTTGCTTGTGTATCAAGACGATTGTCATCTTTGTAAACCTCGTTAATCTCCTTTGGTTTTCGCCTGTTTGACCGGTTGATATCGCCCAAGGGAATCACTTCATCCACACGTCTAATCACAATGAATTCCACTTTGTCTCTGCTGGTAATGAATATAAGCGTGTCCTAGATTAAACTAAGCGTTTGTTTACTGAATGAGGTAGTGTACAGCTTCTCGCAAGTTTAATTCTAAAAATTACTAGCGGCTTTGCTTTTGTGTGTTCTGAACAACATAAACCCTCGATCCCTCCTCTATTCAATCAATTCTAAATCCTCATATCCATGGCAGACAAATTATCGTCTAACTCCTCATCTGACTGTTCCACTTTTCCATCTATAACTGAGTCTCAACTAATGGCTGACACCGAATCGGTAGAATTTTGATCCCGGCTGGAAACAAGTGGATGTCAAGCCACACAGATGAGATGTGATACAGCGAAACAGGTTTGTGCGTGGATGACTAGTAAAGTATGCCCTCTTTACGATTGAGCTCTCTAGAGAGGAAAATTTTAAAAACAGTTAGCACTTCTGGTATTTACGCATTACTCTTAGTAATGAATTGAGATTTAACGGTGGCTGGCGAGTGTATACACGCATATATATCGCACGATAAAATTTCCTCCTCTTTTAAACCATGCGCCGATGGCTTAGAGAGTAGGAAATCCGACTGACACCAAACCGGTCGAATTCCAATCCCGGTTGGAAGGTAGCTACACTGATGAGCTGTGATACAGCGAAACAGGTTTGTATGTGGATGACGAACACACACACACACACACACACACACACACACATATATATATATATATATATATATATATATATATATATATATATGTCACTGCTATCTAACATTGATTCTAAGTTTGACGACCATTAGCGGAAACGAAGTGATGAAATCGACCAAAATAAATGTTCCAGTCCATACTCCATAACTACTGCCTCACTGCTCCCTCCTTTCTTGCTTGTTGGAAATACTCCTGTTTTTAAGAACTCTGGAGAGCACTCTGACCCCAATAATTATCACCCTAACAGCCTCATACCTATTTTTGGCAAGTTATTCGAGGTTATTAACGATAATAAAATAATCAGGCAATTCACATCTCACAACCTTCTCTCTGATATGGCTTCCTCTTCTCTAGGCCTACCGCTGATGTGGTAGCGATTATCATTGATATATATACCAAGTTCTTGATAAGAACGATGAAGCTCCAGCTACTGCTCTTGATATCTCAAAAAGCATTTGATAGGGTTTGACAATTTGCAAGCACCACAGCTACGGTATCTCTGGACGGTTGTTCGATTTAATCTAATTATTTTATATCAAATCGGGAAAATAAAGTTTTTTTTGACGGGCAAGATTCCAGATTATTTTACACAAAGGCGGGCGCCCCTCAAGGCTATATCCCTGGTCCTACGCCTTTTGTGTTTTTTTTCCAAAGATCTTCCTGATGCAATCAGTTCCCAAGCAGGCATCTATGCAGATGACAGCACCATTTACCCCAATCGCAAGACAAAACTCTCCTACCTAGCATCTGACATGGTTTCGAACACAACCTTATTAGCTAAACAATATATATCTGAGCTTCATAGAATTTGGCTTCATCTCTTGAATACTTATGAATCATAATTCAAATAACCCTCTAATTTTTTAATTTTTGCTTTGTAAGGTTGGAGAAATTTTGATGAAATATTTAAGAGCAGTGTTTATGCTGATCACCGCTGGTAACTACAGCACTAAGTAGCACACCCAGGAAGTCGCCATCATGATGGTGTGTATGATTTCACCAATTCTTTTTATTATATCCATGGAACTTATATTACGGGATGCAGTGGACACAGCCAAATAATTGATGACTAAGGAACAAACAGTCCTTCTTTCTTTCAGAGCGTTCATGGATGATATCACCATTCTGCACTTTTTAAAGGTCTATACTACAGCGCTACTATAAGCTCTTAACGTGGGCGAGAATAAAGACTAAATCTAAGAATAGCCAGAGTTTTTCACTCCTTGGAGTCTCTGACATAGAGATTCACTTATGTATTAGTAGTGACATGATTCCGACAGCTAGTGAATAGCCCCGGACGGTTGTAAGAAATACTACTGGCTGATCGTTACCAAGGTAAAGATCTTCAGAAGCTTTCTGTCGTTGGATGCAAATCCATCAACAGAATCCATCCCCCGCGTAAACTGGAAGTTTGGTGATACCAACATGGTTTCTTTTCCGACTTTTGTTGTCTTTGCAGGTGAATGATATTACTCTGTCTCGAATTTAGCAGATGCATCAATGTATCAGCAAGTACTTGTGCAAGTGTGTTGACGGTCCCCTTGCTTCCTCATAATGAGACGGTATACTAATGCTGGAAACCTGCAACTTCCAATCCCCTCATTAGAATAGAAGATCAAGGTCGGAATGCTAAACCTTGACATGGAGCTCATAAACTTGGCCGTTAATTTCGTCCGCAATTTACAGCTAATTTACATCAAAACTGGCACCAAAATAGTCGACAGTAGAAGCTACCCCAGAAGCAGAATGCAGCCGGCAAACCAATGAAATTATTGGAGAGACCCAAAACACGCGAGTTAGCCTGAGCAGAACAAATAGCCAGTTTTCACGAAACAATGCCTAAATCAAAAACGAGATTTGGTGATTGCAGAAATCAGGAATTTCTAGAAAGATCAGCGAACAGCTATTTCTGTTTCTCTAGTCGACATGTAGTGATTTTGATCCGATGGAGAAATCACGAAAGAGCCTGGTTGTAATGGAGCCACTGGCAATATGATTCTTTCTCAAATCTGACTATGAACTCGAAGCAAATGCGATTACCCTCAAGCTGTGAGGATAAATTAACAGCGATTATGCTTATTGTGTAAAGTTCCTTTTGCATACCCACAATCACTGCCGATGTAGCGTCATTAAAAAGTGCTGAAAGTGGTCATTAACTTAGTACAGAAGGTGAAGTAGCCATCAAACAGGATCTAAAAGGTAGAGAACTTGTGAAAAGGGAGGTGAACTCTCTGTGCGGAAGACACAGTTAATTCATAATATGACGCTGTTGAGTGGAGCACGTTATTCGATGGTGTTAGTTGATCTTAGAAACCTCTACTGTTTCTGGTACACATTATGACATAGTATCGTTTTCTGCTTTGTGTCCTCCTAGTAGAATTAACGGTTCCATGGGATGAGAAGAAGAAGAGAAGGCGCACTTGAGAAAAAATACAAATCGTGTGCGTGGAAAAGAAATGGACATTTCATGTGCTACCTAATGATGTAGAGAGCAGTAGATTTCTTAGAATGTCAATTGTTTCCTTCCTTTTGAGTGTGGGTTTCACTGCCCGGAACTTAATCCGTGATTCACACAGTCTCCAGACCATGGCTCAACGGACATCAGGTTGGATCTGGTCATGATCCAATATAAATAAAGTTCATTAAAAACATGCTCGCAGCACAAAGTTACTTTCGATATGAAACGCATCCATTTACCTTACATTCTACCGCCATCGTTGACGGTTGCTACGCTCGCGAAATGTATTGGTTAACGATCAAAAATAGAAGCATTTAACAGAATAGTTGAAAATCTGATTCATAGTCTAACGGATAATTCTACACAATAACCTGTCAGATTGCAAAAGGTACTGGTGCCACTGCCACTGAAATTCTGTTAGCTACCCAGGTTAGCGTGGCTGATGCGGACAGGTAATATCATCCTCTTTCATACGTTATATATATATATATATATATATATATATATATATTCATTTAAAGCCAGTTAAAATGAAGAACGAAAATGTTTAAATGCCCTACATTACATCAGTGTTAAGCATGTTTAATACAACTGTGTACTGGTCTCATTAAATTCTGACCAATAACTGATTAATAATCATTATATATATATATATATATATATATATATATATATATATAGTCATCTGCATATATATAGAGAGACGTAATCTCACCCGCTCTCACACGTTATATATATATATATATATATATATATATATATATATATATATATTCACTTGGAAGCCAGTTGAAATGTAGATGGAAACATGTTTAAATGCCCTACAGTACATCTGTATTAAGCATGTTCTAATACAACTCTATACTGGTCTAATTTAATTCTTACCAATAACCGCATATATATATATATATATATATATATATATATATATATATATATATATATAGTATATTGAGGCAGCAAGTAATTTTCTAAACATATTCTATTAAATATAAGAGACAATGAATGTCTATTATGTTTAATCATGAGCCGTTCTAAACGTCGTATTTTTGCTTTATTTTCAGTTGAAAATAAAGACAAAATTTCTCCAAAATTTGGATAATTATTTATTGGTTTTCTTCTAAGCTTTCGGCTCACATGAGCCATCTTCAGAGAGGTAGTTTAAACTGAAATAGTGTTATGTTTATTTTGATATAAACCATTATTATTAATATTTTCATTATTGTTAGAGCTATTGTTAATTTTGTTGAGATACATTTTAATTTGTTGATCAATAACGGAGTTAGGAAATCCATTATTGACTAGTGTTTGCTTAATGTTGTGTAATTCTTTATAAAATATAGATTTGGAAGAAGATATCATTTGTGTGCGTTGAAGTTAGTTTTTGTATAACAGCTAACTTATATCGTTGGGGGCATTCATTATTATAATTAAGAAGACACGAATTTATGCTAGTTGGTTAAAATGTATCTCAACAAAATTAACAATAGCTCTAACAATAATGAAAATATTAATAATAATGGTTTACATCAAAATAAACATAACACTATTAACTTATACTATTGCAACCAAATACATACATGTCATCTTTCTGATCAGAGTACGATTAAACAACATTTCTCTGAAAAAAATAAACATGTAGGTAATATCAGACAGATTTTGGTCAACAATACGGTGATCCTTACTCATACACACAGTAAGAGGAACCTGCAGATATTGGAGGCCATGTACATCAAATCAAAACAACCAACACTGAATAAAATCAACTTTAAAACAGGAAATAACATATTACATTGCATTTGACTACGTTGTTTTGTTGTCATTTCGCGCTATCCCGCGGTGTGACGTCATAAAACCGCATCGCAAACTTAAGAACTGCGTTTATTATTTTTGGTAACTATTGCCGTTGCCAAGCGGAGTTTTATTTCAACACAAAATAAAATCGTCGGTGATGGTTGACTTTATAATATTTCAGTTTAAACAAACTCTCTGAAGATGGCTCATGTGAGCCGAAAGCTTAGAAGAAAACTAATAAATAATTATCCAAATGTTGGAGAATTTTTGTCTTTATTTTCAACTGAAATTAAAGCAAAAATACGACGTTTAGAACGGCTCATGATTAAATATAATAGACATTCATTGTCTCTTATATTTAATAGAATATATATATATATATATATATATATATATATATATATATATAGGGAGAGAGCGAGAGAGAGAGAGAGAGAGAAGAGAGAGATATTATAATGTTAGTTAAACATCATGATCAAAAACCTCAGTTGTAGTCAGAATTAACTGCTAAAATTTGTTATTTTGATCGAATATTCGAATAATTTTCTGGTTGTGAAACTAATTTTTTTTCTGGAAGATGCTCCAAATTGATGGCTTGGCCAGTTTTAATTCTTGTCTGAACTTCTCATTTCATTTACTTTTTCTTTCTTTCATTCTTTTTCTCATTCTCGAATTACCTTCCTTCATTTTTTGTTAATATCATTTATTTGTTTTCTAAGTGTTAGAAAAGTGTTTGTTATATCATTTTTTCCGGGTTTTTTTTTCCAATTTTTTGTTCTACTACTGTACTAGCTGACTATTCGCCCTTGCTTCTTAGAATTGACCTGTGTCCCCCTACCTGCTCATTTAGTTCACTAGAATGTTAACCAAATACGGCAAAAAACTGCGTTGTTAAACGATTCAACTCCCCAAATAAGTTATTCTGATCAGAAATTCGAAGAAATTAACTAGCAGTGAAACCCTTTGAGTTTTTTGGACAATCTTTTCAGACATATATTATCATTTTTAGTTCTTAGCAGACATTTTAATGGATAACTTGACCATTTTTAATCGGATTAAATAGGATATCCTCTCACGCGTTCCGTATACTTTCCATTCTTTTAAACAGGTATAAATACACATCCTTTGTTCTCTGTTTACGAAGGGATTCACAGTTCTTTTTCACTCTTCAAGCATTAATAGATGCACCGTTACGAGTTTTTGGTGATATGCGTGGATTGTGGAAACGTTTCTTCATACTGAGTGTTCCAGGATGGCATTTCTGAGGTTGCTGCTTCCCGACTAGTAGTCAGGAGCCGGAATTCTTGCTTAGCATTTTGAAACCACCCTATGTTCCATTATACGCTAGTTCCCTATCCACACATGTTGCATTAGACGAAATTCTGTTACTCCTACCCTAGGTCTAACTTTATGAAAATAACTTAATATGTATAAAAGGTGTCAAAGAAATAAAACTGAACCAGCCCAACAAAAACTCCTCAACATTTCTTTCTCCAACATCCGTAATATCCGTACCAACTTTTGCAGTGTGGAATCGTTTCTCCTCGAAATGTACCCCGACATTCTAGTTGTCTGAGAAATTAATGTCAACTCTGCAAACTCCTTTTCTGATTTTTAAATTTCTCGAATAGTTTGGGAAAGACTAATGTCCATACGCATAGCGTAGGAGTTTATGTTGGCGAACATCTCTCACTGGCTAGGAAATTCTCTCTTGAATATCCAGATCATTCTTACATGTCTCTCCTTACCTTTCTACTAAACCCATTCAGGTATCTCTTCTTTCTCTACCGCTCCTCTTCTCGTGTGATGTTACGCGATAGATAATATTTCTGGCAATATAGACAAGGCAATGTCTTTCCATCCCTTTGCAAATATATTTGTGTTCCGTAACTTTAACTTCTCAATTACACACGCTGGACTTCCCCCACGTTTTTCCAATAAACCTGAAAAACACGCTTCTCTTCTAGATTCTTTCTTTACCTCTATTTCTGACTCATGTCATGCTATGCAGCTCTGCCTTCTTGCTTACTCTGATCTCGCCATGGTATCTGCAAGAATCTCTTTCCACTAACAATAGCTATGAATATCCTACCAACAGGATATTTTTTATTATCAACATGTAAATTTGGATTTTTCTGTTATATCTTTCGTGGCGTCCCTTGAACTAAAGCATTCAGTCTCACTGTTCAAAATGATTTCATTCTAGCAAGTACATTAATCACGTTCATCTGTTTGGTTCTCACCTGCATGCTCGGCTGTTATTTCTTACAGGAATCACTTCTTCCAATTGAATCGGAGTAATACATCTGATTACAACAAACGCCACTGTGCCTCTGTTCGTAATGACTGCAGGCTTATTCTAAATGAAGCAAAATTATTTAGAATGATAAGATGAAACACTGCATTGAATCTAGCAAGTCATGGTCTAAAGTTTACTTGCGGATCTGCAAGAGTGTTCTGAACAGCAGGAAACCTCAATTCATTTAATTAATTCGAAGTCCTCTCATCTAAAGCAGATGTGACTGAATATTTCTCTCCCCAATTCTTATCCGACTCAAAAATATTTGTCTAGAGTACCCACACTCAATTTCCGACCTAGAACAGAAGATATAAAGAGGAATAGGAGCATAGTTTCGTCTCAAGTCTCTGAAATCATTTCTAAGTTTCACTCCCAGCGGAAGTGATAAAATCCAAGGCATTGTCCTTAGGAAATATGCCCTCGATCTGGCGCTCCTCCTCACTTATTGCTTCTCTCCTTTCCTTCACGCATTCCAGCTTTCTGGAATCCTAATCTGTAGTTTATATTTCTAAGAACTCTGGTGAACCATTTGGTATTTTTAACTATCGTCCTATCATCCTCTAACCGTTTTTAGGCAAAGTATTCGAGGCCCTAATCATTGCAGGAATTGTTACGTTAAGCCTGTCACCTCTCACTATCTACGATCTAACAAACAATATGACTTCTACTTCGCCAAGGCTACAGCTGATGTACTAACAGCAATCACTGAAAATTTATACCTGGCTCTTGATAATAAGGGTTAAGTTCGGGCCGTGTTTCTAGGTATCTTGAAAGCGTTTGGAATGCTGACATCCTTCGCAAGCTCCAGGGCTATGAGATTATTGGATGATTGTTATATTTAATATAATCGTTCCTATCAAATACAAAAAAGCAGGCTGTTTTAAATGAGCATGCTTCCAGATCATTTCACAAAAATGCCGGTGGACTTTAAAAATTTAATCTATATCCTATAATCTATTTCTGATTTTAATCAATGATCTCACTGATGTCATCTGTTTCCAAGCGGAATCTATGTAGATTACGTGACCATTTTTTCTTTCTCAGTGGATTGCTACGTGCTGTCCGTTATTCATGGCAGTGAATGCTGGACAATACCATCAAAGATGAAAGAAAAACTTGAAGCAACTGAAATGTGGTTCTACAGAAAGATGTTGCAAATATCATAGATCGAACATGTGAGCAATGATGAGGTCTTGGAAATGATGGAAACAAAAAGGAAATTAATACTGAGCATCAGGAAGATACAGTTGAAGTTCCTGGGATACGCAATGAGGAAGGAGGGCTTGGAGAATCTGATGCTAACAGGCTAGATAGAGGGGAAAAGAGATAGGGGAAAGCAGCGGATAACATATTTGAAGGGCCTAATTAGATGGATGACGGAACGAGGATTGCATGGTGTAACAGGAGAAGGCGTGCTCAGAGCTACCAAAGATAGGGAAAAGTGGAAGGTCATGATCGGCAACGTCCTGAAGGGACAAGGCATATATAATAATAATAAGAAATCTGCAGGGCCGGACATCGTAAACCTGGCTGCTACTTTTGAAACAGACCATTAATCAGTGCGTAAATGGGGTAGGGAATGGCTTGTATATTTTAATGCTTTGAAAATAAAACGGCTGTTCTTTAACCACCGTAGAGATAATTTTCTTATTCGCCATCATCATGGCTGCGTTTTTTTATAATCGTGTGCCCCAAGCAAGGCATTTTACTGCCACTGTCCCTTAGTTAAGCATTTTACTGCCACTGTCCCTTAGTTAAGCATTTCTGTCCAGTACCTTTTATCTCTGGGTAGACAGTGTTCTGTCTCCAGCTCTAAGCTCTTTCATTTTTGCTTCGTAGAATTGCGTATGTAATCCCATGAAGAGCAAAACACAGTACCTCCTTTGTCTTATATTTTCAACTGTCCTAAATTGAAACGGTTAAATAAAATCAATAACCGCATGTTTGGGTCATAGTATCGTGCCAGAAATGCTTTTCTAATCGGAATCTATCTAGAAAATTTATAAATCTACTATTCATCCGTTTATCGAATACTGTCGACATATCTATTCAGGTGCTGCTATTCATCTCAGTTTCATGACAAAATCTAAAGAAGTATATGCAATTTAATCGGTCCTGACTTGGCATCTCGAATTCAGTTACTTTCTCACCGATATGACGTGGTTTCTCTCTATCTTTTCTATAGTGATTTTCATGGCAACTGCAATGGCGTGCTTTTAATCTGGTACACCGGTCACATGAATCCAAGAATGATACTAGATAGGCAACTAGGTCCCACCCTTTTACCGTTGAAATAGTTAAATTTAACAACCGTTTCTACCCCAACAGTTTCTTTTCTCGCATTTTACCCCATGTGGAAATCTTTTCCATTTTCATTGCTTTTCAGATAAATGAAATGTCAAAAAATTTAAATTCGACGTCAAGTGCTATCATCTATCTTCTTAAATCTCGTTCATCTTTTATGATTTCCTTAATTCCCTGTGTACTCACTCATTTCTCATATATATATAGGTCATAAATTCGAAAAAACGGATTGAACTTAAATCTCAAAGGATTCTATTCATGCTAACATTGATGCAGCCTGAGTTCTCCATGAGATTTGCTTTATTTACAGAGCCAGTATTTAGCAGATATAAAGCATTACAGTTTTTTTTTAATGTGATGGCAATTTTGATCGGAAATTTTAACATCCATCTCCTCAGCGAGAACAAAACTGTGATAGATAGATAGATAGATAGATAGATAGATAGATAGATAGATTGATAGATAGATAGATAGATAGATAGATAGATATGACAGAATGAGATATATATATATATATATATATAGATAGATAGATAGATAGATAGATAGATATGACAGAATGAGATATATATATATATATATATATAGATAGATAGATAGATATGACAGAATGATATATATATATATATATATATATATATATATATATATATAGATAGATAGATAGATAGATAGATAGATAGATAGACAGATAGATAGATAGATTTTTTGGAAAAAGCACCAGCAATAGATTTTAAAAGAATATTACCCACACTCTAAAGAAAATTAAATTTCAGCAATAAACAACCCTAAATTTAAATTACCCTAATTGTTGATGAGAAAATGCAAATAAAATCATTAAATTACTCTAATTGTTGATAAGAGAATAACAAATAAAATCATTAAATGGTCCTAATTCTTGATAAAACAAAAACAAATAAAATCATAAACTTATCCTAATTGTTGATGAGAGAAATTTAATAAAATCCTTAAATGTCCCTAATTGTTGATAAGAGAAAAACAAACAAAATCATGAAATGATTCGAATTCTTGATAAGAAAAACCGAAAAAAATCGTTTAATAAATTTAATTGGTGATAAGAGAAAATAAAATAAAACTATTTAATGAACCTAATTCTTGAAAAGGAATTAGCGAATAAAATTGTTTAATGATCCTAATCCTTGATAAGAGAAAAACAAATTCTATCATTACATGACCTTAATTATTGATGAGACAAAACAAAAAAGAAATCATTAAATGACCCATGTTGTTGATAAGACTAACTGCTAACCAAAGCAATTAGCAGATAGTTAACTTCTTTAAAGCTATAAGTTATATAAAATAAGTATATCACATACTGTATATACCTTTTGTATGACATTCCAATTCCCTGACTTTTGCGATGCCTTTGAAGGTTGTGGGAGGCGTGTTTCTTTTCATTCAACGCTTCTTCTTCCAATAAAGTCTAATGACCAATACCCCCGCTGACATCGAGGTTGCTGGTCAACGTGGCAGACTGTGGATGAAGGGCTTGCCCATAGTTATTTCAGTAGGATTCTTTTATTTCCTAGTCGGCCTAACTGACCGAGGAACAGACGCCAAGAAATATACTAATGAAGTTATTTATCCCCAACGACCAACCTCCTAGCTTACCTTATTGTATCACCTGGTATGCTACACAATGATATGCTACACAAGACGGACAGCATCATTTCACTCAGTGATGACCAGTCTGAAAGAGAAACAATTGATCTTTAAATGCATTTGTTACCAAAGTCTTATCTTGACCGTAGGTGGTTACATGATGATAACATTTCTTGAAAATTCAGCAGAACAATGATATAATAATTTTTATTGATTTTTTGTATCTCGTTTTATTTTACTACAATGTGAAATCAAATACATGGAACACTTTATAAATATTATATAAAAATTATATATTTACAAATAGACGTGTTTTTGTATTGATTATTCTCAGTATTTGCCACACTCTTTATATAATGTTTAAAAGAGCGTATTAACAAATAGAGGTGTATTTTTTTCTTATATATATCTTTCTTTTTCTTTCTATTATAATTTATTCTACACACCTACTATATATACTATTGTTGTTGGCGTTGTCAAGTATTGGGGTGCTAATCAGCATTTCCTTTTTCATGAAATGAGGCCTATACAGGATCTCAAGGGACGTCCGCAGCCACTGCATAGTACTTAGAAGGGGGCTCTGTATGGAGAGCTTTTGAATTTCTTTGGGCTCTCTTCATTACTTCTCTTTGACTTCTGGTATTTTTAAAGGTATGTTGTTCTTTTAAGGGATGCGTGTTGTGGTGTTGTGGATATCGACACAGAACGACAAATCGGGGTGCCGAGTTCGAAACCCAGTTGAATTCCTTGCATTCACTTACGCGCAAATACCCTTGGGAAAGGTATTAATCCATCTCTTCCCTCCATTTATAGGTTAAATAATAGGACAGATTGGTTTCTATAGCCTTGATTGGCAATCAGTCTACTGCAGAAAGCAAGAGTAACAATTCAGTATGTGGATTTAGTAAATACTAAACAGGTTAAATCCTTCTAAAAACTGATTTCTTAAAAAGAATCCATATTCTATTTATATGAATCTATTACAAAAAATCTTATCGGCATTAAATAACCCATTAAAGTGTTGATATGTAGTAAGAGAAAACGAACTGAACTGAACATATAACAATTCAGTATGGCAATTTAGTAAATACTAAGAAGGTCAAATCTTTTTTTGTATGAAATTCTTATACAAATTTATTATAAAAATAAAGAACATAGAATAGGCTGTGCTTGGAATATTTTCGTCTAATACTGCAAAGTACGTTGTGGTGAAGTGGATATAAAATTAGAATGTCAAATTGGAGAGCGGAGTTCGAATTCCAATTGAATTTCTTGCATTCACTTACGCGCAAATACTCTTGGGAAAGGTATTAATCCATCTCTTCCCTCCACTTGTGGGTTAAATAATAAGACAGATTCGGTACTATAGCCTTGGCTGGCAACCAGTCTACCGAAGAAAGCAAGGGAAATTCTGCGGGATAATCTTCTTCCCATTCAGTCATGTCTCTCTGAGACATGATCGCCCATGGCACTAAATCTAAAGGAAATGTTGATTAGCACCCCACGTATGGCACTAAACTGACTGTTCTTTTCATGGACGGTTTTTCTCCAATTGTTTTATTTTCTGCAGCATGTGACCGGATGGATTTCCGTACTTAGAAAATTGTTTTTGAGGTGATCCTTAAATCTATGACGTGGAGCTCAACATAATAAGTGCATTTGTTTTAGTAGGTTGACGTCTGGCATTCAGGCAAGGTGTTCGGCTCATCGAAGTCGGTAGCGAGTAACGAGGGCCTCTAGATTATCCTTTTTTGTGCGGATCAGAACTTGATTGTTATATATTATATATGAAATATATATTAACAAATAACATTTTTTTCTCTTTGCTGAATTTATATGCATTTTTTTCTCAATTTCCATGATTTTCCATTCGAACTCAATCAGTTAAGTGTCATCCGTGAAACACGCTTGGGCGATCATGTCTCTTTCGAGACATGACTGACTGGGCAGAAGATTATCCTGCAGTAGGTTGCCATTGCGTTCTGCGGTAGACTGGTTGCCAGCCAAGGCTATAGAACCCATACTGTCCTGTTATTTAACCCATAACTGGAAGGAAGATACGGATTATTACCTTTCCCAAGGTTATTTGTGCGTAAGTGAATTCAATGAATTCAACTGGAATTCGAACTCGGTTCCCCGATTTCTCCTTCCGAGCCGATATCCACTGTACCACAACGTCAAAATAATCCTATTTTTGTTAAACTATTTAAAATTCTCGTTAAATAGTATGAAGAATTTTGTATTTCAGTATTTCGATATACTTTGAACAATTAAAAAAAGAATCTTTGCTGAAATCGATCAGAAGTTCCGACTAGTTTCGAAATCCCCAAGAGACTTCTTCATAATAATGAAATACTATAATGGGATAGATTCTGAATAATTTATCGGTTTAGACCAAGGCGGTCTATAAGGATTTGACCAAATATACACTTAATAACAAAATGTGGAATATCCCAAGTGTCATATGGTTACATCTTTGATTAATTACAATCAGTACTCTGCTACATATAACATGCTGAATGTGTGAGAAACTCTACACAAATTTATCCAGTTTCATTCGTGAATGAAGACCAACAAATATGTTGAACAAAGTTTATAAAAAATGTCAACTTCTAAGTAAAATCAAATTAGTTTGCCACATATAGGCGAAACATACAAACATCTTTAAAAAGAGGTCAAACCGAGGTCAATAAAACAAAAGGGCTAATCCCAACTAAACAAACACCCATTCACGTATACGCCAAATATATATATATATATATATATATATATGTGTGTGTGTGTGTGTGTGTGTGTGTGTGTGTGTGTGTGTGTGTGTAATGTATATCATCTTCACAACTACATCAACATTGCCTGATGATGAGAATCTCGAAACAAATAAATTTCCGTGTCGCAATGTACATTTGATACATAACTATATAATTATATTAAGCTCTATAATACTCATTATATTGATCACTGTTTATAATAAAATAAATTCCAGAGCAATCAAAATAAAAAAAAAAACTTGAGTCCTCTTCACCTGGAATTATATATATATATATATTTACCCCCTCAAAATCTGACCATACGCTCTAAATAAGAAAACAACCGTAACTTAACGACAAACAACCCTGACGATTGAGAGCATCTTGAAAATTTAATTTCGGCATGAATCTGCTCTATTAAAGAGATAACCTCTTTATATCTATCAACTCTCTATCCACACCACGATATCGAGCATTTTACAATAAAATGCCTACTTACCGAAATACATTTCATCAGCAATAACCATTGAAAAATAACAACCTTGTCGCTAAATACTATGACAATTAAACACTATATATAGTAATCCACATACAAACCTGTTCCGCCCTATCACATCACAACAGTGTGGTTAGACTCATCCACTTGCTTCTGGCCGGGATCGAAACTCGAACGATTTGGTGTCAGTCGGAGTCGCTACCCACCTAAGCCATAGGCTCATGGAATGAGAGAAAGGAAATTTTAACTTGTTGTATATGAGCAGTGTATATATATGCCAGTCACCGAAGGAACTCAATTCATTCCTGAAGAATAATGCATATATCGCAGAAGTGGAAACTGTTTTTAAAATGTTCTCTAGAGCGCTCAACCGTAATGATATATATATATATATATATATATATATTATTATTATTTGGGCTATAATATATATATATATATATTATTGCCCAAATAATATATATATATATATATATATATATTATTTGGGCAACAATCTCTCTTTTATACAGGTTTTATTGAAAATAACAGACACGGTATTATCATTAAGTTTTTTATATCATTTTTCCCGTGTTCGTATATTTTTTTTCGGAACTCAAATTATATATGAATTGTCTAAAGCTTTTGTACTTTCGTGCGCTTTCGGCTATACTTTTAGACATTATCAAGAATTACTTTGATTTTACTTGTAAATAAACATGTGGAAAGTTTATGCATATAGAGTCATGTATATGTTAAGTTCCGAACACGGTAATCACATTGTTACCGTGTTCATAATTGACGTTATTAAGTGTAGTATTTTTCTTTTTTATTAGTAATGTCTCCATAATTTTTCATCTTTTTCTGTATGTGGATGATGCTATTATGTATGTATTATCAATGAGGATATCACAGGTAGGTCCTGGAAGATCTCGATGTGTGTTTAAATGAGATCGAATGAAACTATTATGGGAAAGGTCTTTGAAGAACTGGGTGCCTCAGCTATCCAAACATGTAAACCATTGCATTGGCTATACCGCCACAAAATTGACAAGAAAATTGACCTTACACCTTTACCACAGCAGTTCCATTTTCAATCGCCCTATATATATATATATATATATATATATATATATATATATATATATATATATATAAATTAAAAAAGGATTAAATCAATGATGTTGAATGACCATTTCGATATGAAGATCCCCACGGGGGATAACACATCATCTCAGCAACAGAAAAATCCTTTCAGAAACTGGAGAAAAATCAGTCTACTTTTCCTTTTTAAATAGATTTGCAAATAAATTAAAAAAGAAAATGAAAAAGAAAAAGAATAAAAGGAAAAGATAAAACAAAATAAAATCAAATAAACAAGAAAACTTCATTGACTTAATCCTTTTTTAATTTATATTTGCTCTGTAATATTTTATTACATGGAGCTCTCTTCCTGTATCATTTTTTAATATTAAAATGAAATTTTTAATATTAATTTGAATCGGGTTTTTGGAATTTACCCTCCTGCTTTTTTCCCTTGGATTAAAGTATCTGAATTAAAAAAAAATATATATATATATATATATATATATATATATATATATATATGTATTAACAAAAGTTTGACCTCGCAGAATTTCTATATTGCGCTAAATATAGAAAAAGGCATTTTCTAAAGAATACGTTTTAGACCAACACTTCTTTAGAATAATACGTTGGTAAATTCTTTAAAAAAATAATGTAACATATTGGCACAGCGAAACCCAAGTGTAAATCTGGCGGTTTAAATGAGGAACTACGACTAAAACTGAAACTTATTGACTAAACGAGAAAAAATGGGAAATGACAATAAATCAAAGTTTCCAAGGAATAGAAAATATAAATAAATTACTAACAGCTCTCGTAATAAAAACAGAGAACGAACAAAATTATTTTCGTCTACACAGAGACGGTTGATGTCATTTTATATACACTGTTTCCTAAATTCTTAAATATTTGCCTGACTATGATTTGCATAAAATGGTAAATACAGTATTCGTGTAGTTGATAGAACATAAATATAATTATATATATTTATTCTTTCCACACGATTGCTTCCCCGACGGCTACAATCTCCAGGAGTTTAAATGTAAGGTCAATAGACACCTCCTAACAAACTAACCTGCTCCCATTCTATCAAACACTCTTCCCATCTGCCCAACCCTCATCCTCGGTATCCTTACTCATCTGTCACCTTCCTCCTGACATTCCCTATGTCTAACCACTCCTTCTCTTTACCTTTCCCTATGTAGCCCAATGCGCAATAGTGGCAGTGGAATGCCTTGCTTGGGGTGAAATGATTATATATATATATATATATATATATATATAAAAGAAAAAGCAAGGCAAACACGTTATTTCATGGTAAATCGGAAATGTGGCCTATTTCAGGCGAACCATTATCAACTTCCGTTTTTATCGTACAAAAGATCTTTTGTACAATATTTGCTCTATATGTATTTATATAGATATATATTTACAGCATTCTTTTAGAGTTATCCTACCACAACCTCATGCTGATATATATATATATATATATACCCCAGTTATTCTGTTTTCACGATAGAATACACCGTAGATACTCAGCTTTTTGGGATACATTTTTTAAGAAATTTCAGGATAATATATGGCATAATGCCGTGAAATTTATTTTATTTAACTGTTTTGTAGAATTTTCAATTATAAAGGAATATGCGATATGTCACTACGTTTTTTCTATTAGGGTTTTATATATGTGCGTATTGTTGATAATATTTTATATAAAATGTATTGCTAATATTTTTGCTATAAAAATGTATTTTGGTACTTTCGTTTTTTGGGGTGGGGGAGGATCACTATTCGTTCATAGCTGAAACCCTAACAAATGATAGTCTTCCGGATCATAATGAATCTCGGAACAACAGAAATTAAAAGTAATTCCATGCCTCTCAAAACCACGCCTCTCCATCAGAGGCTTTGCTCCCAAATGTAGTTTACCCTTGTTATAAATACGATATATATATCGATTGTTTAATACTTACTCTTTGGTACTAATAGGGTTAAACCAGTACACATTTTTAAACGAGTTATTTCGCTACCCAGGTTTCTACCATGAGTGGTGTCTTCAGGCGATTTTTAATAACTGATTTTACCTTTTACCGTTTTTCTTTTAAAGAACGCTCTTGTAACGGTGTTTTATTTGAACGTTCCCGTGGCAGAGAATTTTACCATTTTATTATATATATATATATATATATATATATATATATATATATATATATATATATATATATATATATATACGCTGAATAGCCCAGCATTGCTCGGTAATGTTTAGTGGTTATGTTAAAATGGTAATGACAAGTGTTATTCAAGAAGCTCCACTATGAAGTTGCCGTGAGTGTAGGTTAAAAAATGCAAGTAAGTATTGGTTTTTGTTGTATTTCTAAAACGAGTTTCATTCTTGGTCAATTTTGTCAAATAAACGAGAATGTGGTACACACAATTAAAAGAATGGTGAGTATTACGGGAAGCTGTAATGTGATTCGACAGCGTTGTGACGAAGAAAAAGTGGATGCATTGTTCCTGCAACGTCGGATGTGTTGGCACCTTGTAGAAAAGATGAAATTGTTATGGCATATGATAAGGCAGAAGTTTTCGTTGGAATACAACTAAGCGTTTGGGAGAAATAAAGGATCGCAAAAAGCAATATTTTCCTTTAAATTTTGCCGCACAGTGTGGGTCAATTAAAATTTATGTCCACATATCAGAGCAACAGAAATTGATCTACCAGTGATTTGATTTTGGTTAAGATTGAGTGAATCGTCTTAGAGAATGCATAAAAGTGCGCAAAAGACTACCCGAAATTTTGTGTTTGTTGTTGATTTTTGAGAAACCCTGCACATTGATTCGAAAAACCTTATGTATATCAAATGTTAGGACCTTGATCAACAAGTAACCCGATTTTGGTTGAATTCGCATAAGGTACCTCGGAGGAGAAGAGTTCACAAATTCTCAGAGTTTTGGTGTTTTCTGTCATACCCTTTTAATCGATTCGAAAAATGTTTTCATCATCATTTATCTATCACACTCAATGGTGCATAGGGCAGCAACTTTTTGTTGCTTTTTGTTTCTGTAACAAACTTTTTTTTACGGGGCAGCGTTGTTAGCCCTGCACCTTACCCCCAAACCTGGAGGTCCGGTGGACCATTCTTTGTCCTTACGTTTACAGTACTTGATATTCCCAAATGGTCATTCATTGAAGTACTGACCAGGCTTGATGTCGTCTAATTTCGGTGGTCGGACGGGAACCAGTGTATTCAACACGCTATAGCCGTAGACTCGAAAATGTTTCACGTACATCAAATGTTCATGTCATGATCAACAAGTAACATAATTAAGGTTGAAATCAGATCAACGGTCTCGGGGGGAGTAAGGTTTGTCAGAATAGAGATACACAAACACATAGCCAGATATATCCATTTATATATAGTCAGTTAAGTGCCATACTTGATACACGATTGGATAATCCTGTCTTGAAAGAGATAAAAATGACTGGATAGAAAATTTTCCCGCAGTTGGCTTTCATTTATTTCTGTGGTAGACTGGTTACTAACCAAGGCTACAGAACTCAATCTGCTCTGCTATATAATCCATATCTGGAGGGAGAAGGGATGGATTTACACCTTTCCCAAGGGTATGTTCACGTAAGTGAATGCAACGAATTCAAATGGAATTTGAACAGAGCTTTCCGATTTTTCATTCTGAGGCGATATTCACAAGACCTTAACGCAAATTCAAAATATAAAAAAATGCCTTGAATACGCGTGCCGTAAAAAACATTAAGACGTTACTCATGTTAAGTGTTGTTTTTTTTTATTTTTCTTTCATCCGTGTAGTTAAGTAGTCTTAAACACGAAACGCAAAACAGTTCTTCCAAAAATGGGTACAGATTAGTAATCACAAACACAAGAACGCACAGGAGTTCTTCCCAAAGAAAGTGTAGACCAGAAGTTTTAAACTTTAGAACGGAACAATATTTCTTCTCAAAGAGAACGGCAAAGAGAGTGGAGTTCACTAGTCGCAAACTTGAGAATGCACCCCACCGAGTTGTACGCTAGCCGGCATATTTATATCTCCTCAAAGCTCGTAGTCGCCGTCAGTTTGGGTCAATTTGACAGCTTAAAAACAATATGGCTTCCCGTCCTGATTCTTTCTTACATACGGACGTCCATAATGTATTATTTTGAAACTTAAATGCGAACAAAACCTTTGTTTTAGTTTTTAAATTTTGCAATTGTCCGTTTCTCACACTTTTGTCTACTCTGTAAGCTCATTCAAGGATTTTGGTTGGGTTATTTTAAATGTTGTGTAAGCGCTGTTGTAAACAGTGCATTTTACTGACAGATTAGATATATTTTAAATTCCACAATAAAGACTTACCTGACATTTAGCATAGAACAAATAGAATATCATTGTAAACCGAATGTGTTTCGAACAGTCATGGAACACATGTAGAAGCTAAACAAAGAAAGGTCTTGATTAGATAGGAAAAAAATAACTCAAGTAAGTCATTTTTGATGAAACACGCAGATCTTTATTTTTGAGCATACTAAACATGTAAACCGCTTTATCTCGCATAGTTGCAGTATAAACCAGGGATTACTTGGTGTTTGCTGAAGAGATAATAAGAATTAGAACGTGACTTCAAAAAAAAAAAACACTATGCTAATATTTATACTAGACAGCATACTCGCTACAGAACAACCAACCATTATTTGCTATAACATCAGTAATCTAAATTATTTACATTGTTCTCCTCATCTTTATTGTTATGTTTACGTCGTTTCGACAGTAGTACACTCCGGCCTTTGTCAGGTACTATTAATTTCGAACCGAACCTTTTATTTCGATCACTGGGGTATACCATTCTCATGTGATACACTACTTCCGGATGTCTTATAGT
This sequence comes from Ascarosepion bandense, assembly GCA_037127315.1. NCBI lineage: Eukaryota > Metazoa > Mollusca > Cephalopoda > Sepiida > Sepiidae > Ascarosepion > Ascarosepion bandense. Next base: position 2,197,799 of record JBBBDQ010000970.1, read on the forward strand.
TATCCCCCTTTAACTTAACTCGCTAAGTTTTTTATATCTTCAGGGAAACGTGGCCAGTGGATAAAAGCGTTTGATTCAGTGACTTGAACCAAAGATTTGTGAGTTCAACATTTTGCTATAGAAGTGGTAATTTTTTTTTTTAATCATGTCACCCCAAGCAAGGCATTCTACTGCCACTATAGTGCAGGGGATTACACGGGGTGATAGACGAGTTAGGATGTACATAGGAGGAGATTTGGAGAGGATGGTAGGGTTAGTATGTTAGGAGGTGTCTATTGACCTTACATTTTGAACTCCTGGAGGTTATAGCCTCGGGGAAGCAAGCAAGCGGAAGGGAATTTCATAGGCGGGAAGTGCGAGAAAAGAAGCTGTTTGAGTAGAAATTGCGGTTACATTTCATCGGTTTCACTGTAAAAGGGTGGGACCTAGTTGCCAATCTAGTATCTCGTGCAAACTCACACCTAGGGGGCATCAGAGATTTAAGTTCATCAGAGCAGAAGCCATGACAGTATTTATAGAAGAGGCACAGGGAAGCCACACATCTTTTCTTTCTCCAGATATGGGTTAAATAACAGGACAGACTCTGTTCTATAGCGTTGGTTGGCAACCAGTCTACCACAGAAAGAAATAGCAAAGTATTGGGGGAAGATATTTTGCCTAGTCATGTCTATTTCGAGACATGATGTCCCATGAGTATATAACGTATTGCATTTAATGATATTTCTAGTTATTATTTAATATATTAAAATAGGTATTAATTACTTTTGGGCAAGAAATAATTGAAATAAAGCTTGAATATAAGCGTAATCACGGATGTACTGAATACTTTGAGCGACATGCTTAAAATTCATACAATGAGTATTTGGCACGACCTGAAACAAAAACATAACGCTCTTAGCAGAGCAGAAAAGTTAAGAAAAAGACGAATGAAGTGGAAAAAAGAACAAGAGCGTTTCTTTTCGAGAACCGTTTAAATATGTCGTAATAGAACAATATGCTAACTTTTTCGCGCTAACGTGGAGAAAAACGTGAAAATATTTTTCTCTTTAACCGTTTATTTTAAAATCAGTTTTGCTTTTCGTTGAAACGGTTGGTAAAATACAATGGGGCCTCACATCAGTGAGGGGGGCCGGTGTGCAATGAAAACCGTAGAGAGGAAGGCCCCGAAACGGTGCACATTCTCTCCTGATGACCCCAAGAGTAATAGATTATTTGAACTTTTACGAATTGGATTCCCAAAGACCGTCATAGAAGCATTGTGCCGATAGGATAAGTGGAATTTTAAAAGCTACCTTTTTGGTAAGTTTGAATTAATTTTGCAGCAATTTCCTTCTTCATACAAAATATAACTTTGTTTACTTATGTGTACTTCCATAACATTCTTCTTCATATGTCGCGTCCTCTCAGGATATTGTCGATAATACCTCTCCACAACTTCTTATCTCTTGTAGCATTTAATAAATTTTGTCTTCATTATTTATACTTTTCGCTCTCAATAAATTTTGTCTTTTCGTTATTTATTTTAAAATTTGCTTTTCGTTTTATAAAACCTGTCCCACCATCTACTTTCTCCAAACTGACTAAGTACGATATGCATTGTTTTCCTCTGTTCCTGTTGCTTTCACTCTGTCCTGTGAGTATCAGATTTTGCAAGCACTCTTTCCTCATAATGTACCCTACAAATTTCAGTTGTCTAGCAAACCACCTGTATACGGGCAAGAAATGGTTTCAGTAAAGAATAGAAAGGTGTGTAAGACAAGGATGTGTCCTCTCACCAGATCTATTCAAACTTTATAGCGGGAGATAAAGAAGAAAACAAAAGCTACAATCAGTTTTGAGACAACGAAGAAAAGGAGAAAAAAGATCAAAGTGAATTTAGCCTAAATTATTCATCAAATTTAAAAAAAGCATCAAATTATTTACTTTTCTACATTATCTAAAATCGTAAGATGAATGAACAAAATTGTAACATTGTATATTTGTTCAATATTAATATATCATCTCAAAATTTAAGCGAAGAAATACCAACAAAAATGAAACCAGTTCAAAATTTGATTAATATAAACTAAAGTAGATTTCAAATGTCAGCTTAAAGAATAACAACGATTTTGAATATTCAAAATTCGTTACAAAATGTGAACGGAAAATAACAAAAGATGGATATTCCTAATGAGTGGTTGAATATTAATAATTCATTTAAAAATATTAGATGAAAATGACAGCAATAAAGAAAATACACTTATCACGAAAATAAATGAAAATAGACTATAACTGTTTTCTATTAAGTAATCAATGATTTTTTCAACGGAAAAGGCATAAAGATTTGGAGTAGAACTACAAGTTTTTGAATTCAGATTAATTGCAAAAATTTTATTGAAAATAGTGAATCAGTTTTAATCTTCAAGCACTTTTGTTTTTCAGACAGAAAATATGAACATGTGTTTCTTCAAGAAAGTTAGAGTTGAATTCTCAAGATTTAACATTTCGAGCGGGAAATAATCTCATTTAAAACGAAACAAAACGAAAAACTATTATCTCGGATAAACGTTTTCATCACAATAGCATTTCGATTAGAAAATATATCAAAATGTGTTTTGGATTGTGGCGTAGAATTAGTTGCACCCCTGGACATAAAAATATGGCTGCGCGTCTAGAGTTCTTTTAGTATTTTCATCTTTCAGATCTTATACACACACACATAAAAATACACAAAAACACAGACACACACACGCACGCACACACACACACACGGATGGGTAAATTGTCGCTATTTATATTTTTAATTTCTTGCATGCCCGTTTTTTGTTTTGCATTCCCTCGACTGCACAGTATAATAGGATCAGTTGGGCACCGTCTGTAAAAAAAAGAGCACCATGACGCAATTGACCCTACCAGAAAGTTGGAAACGGCATATTGTATTTCTTGGCATTCGCGCCAGAGGCTTCAATGGAAAACATTTCCAAGTAGTTGGAGGTAAATCCGAGGAGATGTCAGAGAATTAGGAAATAATCAGATGAACCTAATGATGATTTCGAAGTTGGTTGGAGTGATCACTAGTGATAGTAACATTATGTTTCATCTTCCCAGTTAGCCTCAGATTCGACAGGGAAGAATACATCAAGGGCTTTGAGAAGGTAGTGCTGTTTTGGTTCAAAAGGGTGACTGCTAAAGACCTTATGTCTGGCAACAGGACTCTGCAACATGTCACACAAACAGGAGAATCCAAACACAGATTTCAGACAATTTCTGCGACGATATCACCCCGATTATCTGGCCATATAACTCTCCATACTCCAACTCCGTTGATTTTTAAGGTTGGAGCTCAGTTGAGCGAGAGACCAACAAAATTGTTTCTAACACCAAAGATGAACTGAAGGCACTATTTATGGCAGCATTAACTTAAAAAAGGAGAGAATTCTGAAGAGATAGAGAAGATTCCGAAGTTGTCCCGAGGCCATGCTTGTAGCCAATGCCGATTTTATTGAATGAATTTGATTAGTATTTCAGATCATGTTTATGTAATTTAGTTAATTATATCTCTTAAAAGGAGATGTCAGTATTTTCATTTGTGCGTAATTTAGAGAATTTATACATCGCAGCCTGTACACACACACACACACACACACACACATATATATATATATATATATATATATATATAGTCATTTGCAGACAGATCTGTTTCGCTGTATCACAGCTCATCAGTACGATTAGACATCCGATTGCTTTTACCCAAGATTAAAACCGACCGAATTGGCGTCTGTTGGCGATTCTACCTCAGAGCTATGGGTGCTCGGTAGAAGGTGACAGACATTTAGCGTATGATGTATCATGCGCCAGTAGTTAGAGTGATCTAATTCATTACTGAATGAGCGATGCATAGATGCTAGAGTAGCTACTGTTTTTTTTTCAAAGTCTACCATTCTTCCTGAGTGATCAATCAGGGTGTGAGAGCGTAAATGGTCATCCGCATATATATATATGATGCATTGTTTCATTCTTGCAACCTTGCTCTGATTTTTTGCTATACCTATCTAGCCATTACCATGTGAAGACACTTTTTGCGTTTTAAATATTTTCAGGATACAAGACATTTTCCGTTGATCTCTTACAAGTTTTGCAGATCATTTAAATCTATAATTTTCTTTCACTTTGTAATTCGTTGTAAATGCTTTTCTCTTGCTGATTCACTGACTTTTCTTTTCTGTTTTTCGTATTGCTTGGTTAAGTCCTTGGGTGTAGGTGAAGCGGACGCTTTGGGAATGGATACAGCAGGTTTTTTTCTTAGTGTAAACTCTTTTATAAGGTCTCGATTATAAACGTTTTCACTGTCGCTATGCATGGTAACTCTTCTCCCACATGAAATATCTCTTATCTCTTATGACTCTTTGGGGTTCACCACCAGCAACACCAGGGATTTGATAACAGTGTCTTTAAGAACCGACAAATTTTGTTCAAGAGCTTGTCCACCACAAAGATTGACACAATAATTTATTCATCGTTATGTGATTCCTGACAGTCTACTATATTTAATAAGATGATCGTAGTCATTGGCTCTTTCCTGAAACTCCCTCATGTATATTATGCACCAAGGTGGGAAATCCCAGCAACAGCGTGCGTCCGCGGCCACTAGGTTTTCATTGTTGCTTCTGCTGCAGTTGTTACTTGAGTCAGTTGGCAACACCTTTTTTGATTTTAGCTATTCTCGGCCTTCATATTTATCCTAGGATCTATTTGGTCGCTAACATCTTTTCAAAGGCTACTTTCTATTGATCAAGTGTGTTTATCAAGATCTTTCATCTTTTGATCCAAATGTTTTCTTTTAATTGAACGACGTTTATTGTCTATTTTTGCTTAGTTTAATTTACTTTATTTCCCTTATTTGATGAAAATCTGGGAATTTATTTGAAGAAAAAGAAGTAAAAAGGAAAATCAATAAATCAATAGTCTAATGAAAGTAGATGTTACACAAGCAACAAAAATAAGGACGGAGTGGGTAAAAAAGAAAATTCAAAATAAATATTCCACAAAAGAAAACATTCATTCTAAACAAATACAGAATACTGAAAAACAAATTTACGAAGACAATGAAAGAGAAAGACCGACAGAAACTGGTTTACCAAAAAGGGTTTGACGTAAACAAACGATTAAACAAATTAAGACAAAGTCCTTCTTTATAAGAAAGAAAACAAATTTAACAATGATAAACAAAATGAGAATTAAAATAGAGGCTAAAAAGAAAGAGCTTGAAAAGAGGAAACAATGAAATTAACTGAAATAATTTCCCCATTTTAATTAGAACCTGTAAAATAAACAAATTTATGAAACAGATACTACACAAGACTTTTTATGAGATATGTATAAAAGAATTAAATTTTTACAAATTAAACAAAATGCCCAATTAGGAAAATACAATAAAACATCAAACAGAAAAATATTATATTAAACCTAAATTTGGCTTTCTGTTGGGCGGAGAAGTGAAAATTAAGTTTTCCGCACAAAAAGTAACACGTTAATAATAAAAACCAAAAAAATAAAACAAAATGAGAAGATATACAAAAAAATAATATAAAGTTTACGGTTGGGAGTTAAAAAATAAAAGAAACTGAAAATAAAATACAATATACAAAAAAAAAAAAATTCAACAGGCCAGTGAAACTGGATATTATACCAGCAACAAAATAAAAAGACGCGGATTGTGAAAAAGAAATAATTAAAACAATCTTCTACACTAAAGAAAAAGATAACGTAAAAAATGAGATATAAAATTAATGTAATTTTTTTCTAATACAAACATATGAATTTCGATCGCTTAGCGACAAAAAACATGGTGTAAAAGACGAGACTTAAATCGGTCTGAGGTAGAATTAACGAACTCTAGACTGACTCCAAACACTTGGCATTTACACACTGAGACGAGACGTTACACAAGGTCGGTTTTAACGTTGGGAACTGAGTGGGCATTTTCGAGCCAAGAGTCTAAATTTACCCACCCGCTGCAACTGCGGTATCCGGCACTTAACATTATTAGACTTTTTCCAGCTTAGTCTCCGTCCATAGACAGAGTCCAAACTGAGTCGTTGGTTGGTTGGTTGGTTGGTTGGTTGGTTGGTTGGTTGGTTTGGTTGGTTGGTTGGTTTGGTTTGGTTGGTTTTGGTTTGGTTTGGTTGGTTGGTTGGTTGGTTGGTTGGTTGGTTGGTTGGTTGGTTTTGGTTTGGTTTGGTTGGTTGGTTGGTTGGTTGGTTTGGTTTGGTTTGGTTTGGTTTGGTTGGTTTGGTTTGGTTTGGTTTGGTTTGGTTTGGTTTGGTTGGTTGGTTGGTTGGTTGGTTGGTTGGTTTGGTTTGGTTGGTTGGTTTTGGTTTGGTTTGGTTGGTTGGTTGGTTTGGTTTGGTTTGGTTGGTTGGTTTGGTTTGGTTTGGTTTGGTTGGTTGGTTGGTTGGTTGGTTGGTTGGTTGGTTGGTTGGTTGGTTTGGTTTGGTTTGGTTTGGTTGGTTGGTTGGTTGGTTTGGTTTGGTTGGTTGGTTGGTTGGTTGGTTGGTTGGTTTGGTTTGGTTTGGTTGGTTGGTTGGTTGGTTTGGTTTGGTTGGTTGGTTTGGTTGGTTGGTTGGTTGGTTGGTTGGTTGGTTGGTTGGTTGGTTGGTTGTTTTGGTTTGGTTTGGTTGGTTGGTTGGTTGGTTGGTTTGGTTTGGTTTGGTTTGGTTTGGTTGGTTGGTTGGTTGGTTGGTTGGTTGGTTGGTTGAGTTTTTATGGTATATCAACCTCAGCGGATCATTTATTGTCAACTAAATTTTATTTATTTATTACTGGTAATACCTTTTTCTTTCAACAATTTATTGTTGTTTTTATATAAGTTTTGAATCTAGTAATACTTTTTTCTTTTACTTTCCCCAAGTCCTACCCTTGTTATTAACTCGTACCTATAGGGAAGGGACAAATTAATACCTTTCCCAAGGGTAGCAGTGCTTAAGTGAATGCAGGGTATTCAACTGGAATTCGAACTCGCCTCACCGATTTCTCTTTCCGAGCCGATATCCACTGCACCACAACGCACATCCGTCACTGACCGCTTACAGCACCTGGTATTTCCAAGCGGTCACCCATCTAATTACTGACCAGGCTCAACGGTGCTTAACTTCGGTGATAGATTAACTGAGTCGTACTCTGCTCGAACACAGGGAGCTTCAGAGCTTGACTCCCTGACTTAATGGAATGATATTTATTTTGGTTAATATACAAAAATATGACACAAGGCAAAATTTAGGAATAGGAAATACTGGTCCTCATCAGCGGTAAATTAACTTAGCTAGCCACACTTTTTGACCGAAGCAAGCTATACAATATTCCTTGCACCAAAACACCACATTCTTACTCAACATTCCTTGCACCAAAACACCACATTCTTACTCAACATTACTTGCACCAAAACACCACATTCTTACTTACCATTCTTACTACAAACACCATAATACCGCAAAGAATCTATGAAATCCTAACTAGTCCCATATGTGCAATTTGTCTGTGATGAGTGGGGAACAACTTTAAAAATGAAAATCCTGATGAATATTCATAGAATACGTAATGCTATTTACAATAACTAAACAAAATAGTGTTAGTAATAAAAAAAAAATTACAGTGCTTAAAATGAGAGAAATACCAGTTCACTGAAAAAAAATTCAGCCGGGACGTACATATATTACCAAATCATTCAACCAAATATACACACAAATATACTCATCCAGACACGACAACAAATACGAAAAAATATGCTCAAAAAATAAAAAATACCTTCATCCACCAGTGAAATTACATTTCTGCTCATCTAACGATTGAGGATTAGAACAAAGAAAATGGAGACAATAACAAAAAGAAGGGGCCAATGATCATAACTACCTAAACTAATTTTAACTTAGCGTCAAAAACTAAAATAAAAAAACCCTAAACTAACCTATTATAGGCAGGAGTGACAATGTTTGATTATATTATCCCCAATATCCTGATGCTTACCCGGTATTAAAATGCCATTTTAAGTAGGCTCCTTTCACTCGATAGATGGCGGGATTCATCGCCTTTTCGTCTTTATCTTGAATTTAAGCTGGCGCTTAAACAAGTTCATTTGGAAATAGTTAAAATTCTCGTTTCCATAGAATTTCTTTCTGTCGCGTCGTCTATATCAAGACTCGTATAACACCCAGTAAACATAAGAACTAATAATGCTCAGTATTAGTTAACGACGCTACCACATTGTTACAAGTAGAAACGGCCTCACAATAAAGAACTTTCCGAGCAACATGCGAACAATGCGATCTTCATCCATCCAACAGGACTACGACTTTGTAGTTGAAATTCAAACATACACACCGTGATGGGTGCGCTAGAGAGTGTCGTCAGTGATGTCATCACGAGGATCACTAGGGGGTTTCGGGTCTTTCAACATCATACCCCACTCACCGAGACGACCTGACCAGAGATGATCAGTTTCTGGCCCACCCTCGATAAGCGCTTTCAGACACTGAAAAATTACGTTTAGGCCCGGTACGAAACACTGAAAATGCTTCCGATTGGCGACAGTCAGAGCCACTTTCCATTTAGAGGCGAACCGCACATGAGCTCGTCCGAAACATTAATTTAGACGCAGAATTTCGGGGAATTTTAGCTAACAATTTGGAATCCAGGCACTCTTTCTTTTGATCCATAACCAATTAGCTGTTCTTTCTGCTGTTTCGCTTTTGGACTTGAGTGCTTTTCTTTTTTTTACTCCCACTATCCCAATATCTGTTAATAAGAAGGCATTAGATAGAATCTTCACCACCAAATCACCACTGCGGACGCAGTAGCGCAATTACCCAAACCCGCTGATGATAAGCTTTTTTCCTACCCAGAAAGCTTTTCATATAACCAGACACTGTGTGATGCCACAGTATTAGGGAAGATAAATACTTTCATGGCTTCCGCTCAGACGAACTTAAGTCACTGATGCCTCCTCAACAGGTGTTTACTCGTGCAACCAGACTGGCATCTGGGTCCCACCCATTCACAGTCAGGTTAGCCAAATGCAGACGACATTTCTACTCCTGCAGCTTCTTCTCTCGCACTTCCCGCCTGTGGAACTCGCTCCCGTATTCTTGCTTTCCTGACGGCTACAACCTCCAGAAATTTAAATGCAAAGTCAATACTCATCTACTAACCACTGGACTCTAGCTCTCTCCCCTCCCCTGTATAACCCTCCCTTTCTCTCCACCTATGTATCTGTCATCGCACCTGCTTTCTCAGCTTTCTATTGTTCCTTTCTAACTAGTTTGTACTCCTCACTCTTTTCTAATTAATCTTTTTACATTTATGTAGCCCCCTGCACATCAGTGCCATTTCCGCCTTGCTCGGGGTGAAATGATTAAAAAAAAAAAAAAAATTCAGTCCATGTACCAAAGGCCATATAAAGCTGGCCTCACGCTTTTTCGGACCGAGCTCGTCAATCAAATCATCTTGAACGCCCCTCTCATCTTTCCTCACTGAATTTGAACCCGGCTTTTCGTTATTTTCCCAAAACTGTTTTCCTATGCCCGATATCTTGTCCTTTACATACACTTTTAATGAATAAATCAGCCAGATGAGCAGCAGCGAAGTCACAAAGTGCAAGCTTGATTACTGAAATGAAGCTGAAATAACTTCTGCCCCAAAATGAATTCGGTTGAACTTTTACAATCCTTTATGCGTATTAATATTTATTAACTCTGAACATTCTTCTTCAACCTGTATTTACAAAAACGCTTCAGAAAGATACAGCTTCCAGACAATTTTTCACTGTTTAAATTCGTAAAATTAATTCGTAAAATTAAATTCGTAAAATTCTAAACATTTGATTAAGCCTAACAAATAATTAGCATAATCACGAATGTTTCCTTTTTTTTTTTTTTTTTGACTCCCTGACTTTATGGAATGATATTTATTTTGGTTAATATACAAAAATGTGACACAAGGCAAAAAAGTTGCATACACTGCTCGGGCTGACCATTTTGAAAGGTAAATCTTTTCATAACATCTATTTATTCAAATTTTTCTAATTCGTCGTTGATTTCATCTAATGCTGCCTTTGGTAAACCGTTTCAGTTTAAACACAGGCATCGACCCTTTTTCCCTTTTTCGACTTTGGAACACCAACCCAAATCATCAGACAGAAAAATCGGGAAATATTTTTTCGAATTCTTTCTTTAAATTTTCACACTGTTTTATTTTAATTTTCATTAACTTGACCACTTATATATTGGCAATAAATATTTATAGGTAAATAGCCCAATTCAAATTTAATTCAGTCGATGAATAAGTCTGTAGTATTTTTTTGACGTATGTGTTTTTACACATTTGTTACTAAATGAAACGCTACGTGCACTTTTCGAAATGCTTTTTAATGTAAGTTTTCTGTTTGCCTTCCATATGGCTTCGCTAATTATTGTGATATCACAAATGGCGTATAGTTGCATTTTTTACATCCACATTAATTTTTGCATGCACACATTTTTTTGTTTTTCTGTAATATTTTTTGTAGCAACGCTGTGTTCTAGATTGCTTCTGTGAAAACTTTCCATGATATAGTCTTACGGTTTGACTTTTTATGTCCTATTTTACAAAAGATGTAGCAATTTAATTTTAAATGAGCAGTAGTCTTCGAGATGTAAAGGATTAAGGTTTCCTTTTTCACATTTTTCTTTATCTTGTATATATATATATATGGGCGAATTTCTTTCGTTAATTTCTTTCCTATCGTTCCTGAGATATAGGATTCTCTGACATTTATCCTCTATTTTTTTATAGTGTTAATGTTTTTATTCTGTCGAATTTTCGTTACAATTTTCATGTATTTATTCATCTTTCTTTATGCGCTGTTAGACTTGAAGGAAAATTAACCGTTTAAACATATCCGTTGTCAGTTCGTTTAATCTGAATCTTTCACAATCCTTGTTCACGATTCCAGCCTTTGTGAGAAAGTCTTTCTTTCGTCATATTCAAATACTTCGAAGAAACATTTCTTGCTAAAAGCTCTATAAATATTTACTATTACCTGATGTTTTTCGGTCGTAAAATATTATTTTTCATGTTCTATTGGCTCTAATCTTTTCAAATGTCTCGTTTTTTTCTCGTTTTCCCACTTGCTGCATTCATTCCAGAAAAGTTGCTCATATCTTCTAAAAATAAGTGTATAATCTAATTCCATCATCCGAAATGTAAAAATTATTTTTCTGTAATTCAACCGAATGGTAATTATTTTTAATATTTTATTGTAAAATATTTTCTGGGTTGAAATTTTTTTCAATTATAAGGTTTTTGGATTTATTCAAAAATTTCCTAATTTGGAACATGAGCGTGTTTTTGGTATTATTCCAAAAATTACTTATTTGGAAAATTCCTTATTTAGGAATATGGGCGTGTCTTTCGTACGTCCTTGGATATGGACGCATGCGTAGACATCTGCACTAATTTCCATATCTCGCGCCAGAGGAAAATATTGTCTGCAAGAGCTTTCGTTTTGCGTATGCTTATCAAATTAAATTAGAAATATCTGCGCGGTTCCAACTGGTGGACGTAATCAGATTTTCTCCGGTTTCATTCCAAATGAAATCTTAATTTTCTAAGATATGAATTAGCTACTTAATTTAACTATGAAAAGAGGTAGAACTATTGGTATCTATTATTGGGTATTTCAAAGCATCTATCAATAATTTTCTAAGTTGTGAAATAATTAATTAGCAACTTAAATCATTAATTTAATTTAACTATGATAAGGGGTAGTACTATTTTTGGGTATTTCAAAGCCTCTGTCAATATTTTTACACATTAACCGCATTAATATGTAGTTTATTCAAGTTAGAATTATTGTTTTAATAACTTGAATGTAAATGGCTTTTTAGACAGTTAGCCTAATTAAAGTTTCTTAAATATTTAAATAATAGGGTGAAAACAACCATTTTTGTTTACATTTTTGCGTATTTAATTTTACGTAAATATATTTATTTAGAAAAAAACTTCAGTAAATTTTTTTACTCTGAGTAAAATATAATATGGCTAAAAAATAAATATTGAGCTTTTAATATTGTCTTTTTGATAATATAAAAACAATGTCTAATGTTTACGTTAGTGAATTAACGTAAAGAAAAATTATCAGCAGTAATACTACTGATTTAAAGGGAGGTAACTTACGCTATTATCGTAAGTTTTAATTAATCCCAATTATAATTTTTCATTTTTTCAACATTTTAAATATCTGTTAATTCGCTGACTGTACGCATAAAGGACTTTTATGCAAATTATTATTGTACAAACTCGTGCAACCAGACTGGCAACTGGGTCCCACCCATTCACAGTCAGGTTAGCCAAATGCAGACGACAATTCTACTCCTGCAGCTTCTTCTCTCGCACTTCCCGCCTGTGGAACTCGCTCCCGTATTCTTGCTTTCCTGACGGCTACAACCTCCAGAAATTTAAATGCAAAGTCAATACTCATCTACTAACCACTGGACTCTAGCTATCTCCCCACCCCTGTATAACCTTCCCCTTCTCTCCACCTATGTATCTGTCATCGCACCTGCTTTCTATTGTTCCTTTCTAACTAGTTTGTACTCCTCACTCTTTTCTAATTAATCTTTTTACATTTATGTAACCCCCTGCACATCAGTGACGTTTCCGCCTTGCTCGGGGTGAAATGATTAAAAAAAAAAATCGTTCCTTTTAATATTGAATAAAATTTGTGCTTTGGATTGGACTCTCGGAATTTATAATTCTTATGTCGGTAACGGTATGGGAAATTTTTTTATTTATTTTCTTTTCAGAAATGTATGTTAATTCAGCTAATTCACTGTTGCCCCCTAAGTATGAATTTACTCGAGCAGCAAAATTAGCAACTAGATCCCAACATTTTACTGTGACACCAATAAAATGTAAACCAAATTCTACTCCCTTAGCTTCTTTTCTCGCACTTCCCACGTAGTGGAATTTCATGCTTTCCCGACAGCTACAATTTGCAAGAAATTAAATGTAAAGTCAATTCATATATCTCAATAACCTACATCCTCTCTCTCATGCTCCTTTCTCCGTCCACTCCACTCTCATCCTTTTACCCACTTCCTGACACCCCCTATAACCTGCCACCCTTTCTCATAACTTTCCTCTTATGTAACCCCTTGCAAATCAGTGGCAGTACAAAAGCCTTGCTTGGGGCGACACGATTATAAGAAACAAAACACGGTACTTCGCATCGCAGTAAGAGTGGGCGAACCTGGCAAATTTTAATTTTTTTTTTTTTTTGTATTATTTAAATTAAATTTTGTTTCTGTATTTTTGCCACTTGGACTTTTTTTTAAAACACACACAAATTTAAATATTAAAAAAAAATAAACGACGTTCTAATTTCTCATCCCTTTTATAATTTGATTCAAATTCTGTACGCGTTTCAATCTCTCGGCGCCACTGTTATAACTCGCTTCTCGCTGTTATATTTATGTCTCATATAGGCTACTCTACCTGACATCTTTAGAAATTCTGCTCGACTAACTCCAACAGATTCCACTTGGCTCGCTTTGTTTTTATTTAATCCCGTCAACATTTCTAAATACTTTCTGGGTCTTCACGGCTTTCATATCTTAGTCTTTAAAATCATGCTTCGTTCGTTGTGTGATTACAAATGAAATTATTAAGCGAGCGGTTTAAGCGTCTTCTGAATATGTGTTGGGAAAAGTTACAATGTTATTGGCCTGAAAGAGGAAAATGCCTGAGACTAATACAACAGTGTCACCGAACCCTTATGTGTTAAACTCATCATGTATAATATTGTCGTTGAAATTGGCTTGTCGGTGATTGTGTTAGGACAAAATTACAAGTACGAGTCTGAGGTAATTGCCTTTAGCAAACTGTTGATCACGATAGGTAAAGCGCTCTCTCCCAGAAACAAATAAGGTCAGAGTTGCAGTTAAACCACAGGTAGATTTTATGGTTTTTGAACAACCACAAATGAGCCTGAGCATGTGTCTTTAACAAGAATTAGCTAGCTGTCTAAATTGGCAGGCATCTTAGGACATGAGTGTTCCTCCATCCAATTTTGAATAAAATAAATTTTTAGATTACTTCAAAATTAAGAGGTAAATACGTCTCGACTAGATAAAAGGTACGTACAATAAAACAAGAATTTCGAAGACAGAAAATAATGATTGATTTTGCATTTATATTTATCTGGGAAGCAAAAGCCGGAAGAGATTTTCACCAACAAGTTAGACAGAAAAAAACTTATATAATTTAAAGTTTTATTTCAACTATAAAATAATGAGACCTTACCGACAATCTAGTACTGCGTTTAAGTTCAGAAAGACTAGGTACCATAAGGGGAGAGTTAACTGGAACTTTTGCTATGAAAAACAGTTGATAAGTCATGCAATTAACGAACCTATTGTAAAATTTTTAACATATTCTTCCTTGCCTCCCTTCTCGTATGGACGGATGTAATTTTCTGTTAGTCATCAAATAAGACAATTTAATTAAAACACTATTTTTGAAGGGGAATCCTTTAAAATTATTAGGAATATAAAGTGGAAAACATGAATCTACTTTTCCTTACTTTATCTTTCATCGCCGATTCTTTTGATAACATATCTAGCTGTCATCTTACACATATTGTCAAGGCAGAAATTAGACAAACACGCAACTCGTAAAGGTAAATGTATTTTTCATAATCTGACAAGAAATCTTGATTGAATTTCTGCTTCGGTTTCAAACGTCATATATCTCTTAATATCAAAGCCAAAATCCCCAAAGAAACATGAAATGTGACAGAGGCAACATTCAAGAACTGACATATCGGATCTAACTGCCCAATAACTATAAAATACGAACCTAGATTTTAGAAGCAAGAAATCATTAATCCATCATATGCTTCCTGTCTTTGACGCCCATAGAATTCGAAATGCAGTAAAAAAAAAAAATATCAACATATTTTTGGCATCAGTAGACATTTAAGAAAATAATCAAAAAGGTGGAGTTAAATATTAATACATTAATACTAGCATTAATACCTCTTCGAAAATTGTTTATATATATATATATATATATATATATATAAATTTAATATTAAGCCCTACAGATCAACAGTATCAGATTTTTTTTATTAAATGTTAGAAGACTTAGATTTATTTTTACCAGGCAAATTAATTGTAAATCAAACAGCCAACGGAAGCCAAAAAACAAACGTGATTTCTTCAAATGTATTTTACTATTGATTATGCACTGCAGATGACGAATTTATGTACTTCTCTATTTTTTAAGTTATTTCGTTTGTGCACATTTATTTTGGCTTCCGTAGGAGAAACAATTTACCATGAATTTACTTAGCCAACTAGGTTTTGTTTTTTTTATTAACTTTTACGAGATTATTTTTGTGTTTTAGAGTGTTTAATCTAAGTTTCCAAAGTAAGACTTATCTATGTTATGGATTTCGGGAATAGGAAAAGCACAAAATAAATGAACAACCAAAATTAGAGATAGAAAAATAATTATATTGACGAAAAAAACAAAAAAACAAACTTGAACGCAGGTTAGTAATCTAGGAATACGAGTTATTACGAAGTATATTCACAAGTCTCTGAAATGAAGCCGTAGTATGTTAAGTAAGTCCACGTAGGAAGCTGATGGGTGCTGTGTTATAATATTCTTGCTGAGTGGAGCTCAGAGCTACTGACGCTGTATTCTACGTGAAACTTCCGTATGTTCCGGTAACGGTATTTATCTCACTATGGAGGGAGTATATGTATACTCAAGTCGAGTCCATTATCATGGAAAAAAAGGGGAGAACCCCACAGCAATCTGGAATTGTAGAACAGAATTCATTACATATATATACTAAATCAAAGACGATTGTTATTTAAAGAAACACAACATACGACGAGTCATAGATTATATTACAGAAAGACAATATGAAAAAAGAATACTCAAATATTTCTGGTCGAAATTCATATTGTGCGCCTCCGTCTCATCACAAAATACGGAGTCTTCTTCTTAATATTGGTGGTTAGGCTTTACAATGCTTCATGTTATATAAAATAAAGATGAAAAATAAAAGTCAAAGACAATAATGATGATTAATAATACTTCTAATGAAATATAAAATCTAATTATTGTCCTTGTAATATTTTAGTGATTCATTGCAAAATAACTGCTATTATAAAAGGCGTATGATTATCAGAAACGATCGTGAGAAATAACTAAGAAAGACGGTTTGGAAAAATTGATACACTTCAGGCAAGATTTAACTAATGAGTTTGTGTACATGGATGGCAGAACAGAGAATCTAGGGATATTAAAAATAAAAAGAACAAATATTTCTGAGATCTATAACGGTAAGTGAGACATAAATCTCACCACAACAAAGGACACCTTACATCAAAATAACGAATTATTTCATAAAGACCAATTTTAAGTTCAGTGGAGGTATCGATACTTTCCTGGTGTCAAGCAGTGGCTACTATTTGACGTTGTTCATTACCACACAGAACTCGGTAATCTCTGGCCAGCTCTGCCTGTGGTAGTGTAAAGCTGTGTCACTGACGTCCCAAAGGCAAAGATAATACAGAAAGTGCTTAAAGCTACATTGGGGAGGACACCAATAAGTTCACCACTTAGTAAAGTCAACGGCTCAAACTAGATAAGGCTGACAAGGTAAAGACGCTTTAAGCTAATTTCTTCCGGACGGATGCTGGTGGCGATCCCCTAGAGATAGCCATAGCTAAGGAGGCCCTGAAGCGTTCGACTAGTGAGCGTTACATGGGTCAGGTAATTAGACATAGGTTAAGCAAGATGTCTTCCGACGCTGTGAACATGGGCGCAGAACTGCGCAGCGAAGAAATTCGAAAGGTTCGGAACCCGGAGGGGCATACTCTTCGGTCATCTGACGACATGTGCGAGGCGTTTCGGCGCTATTTCGAGATCCTGTTTACCAAGGAGCCTGGTCTCCGTGATGAAGAGTTTCGTAGATATTTGACTAACTTCCCCCGGATTTTGCCGGCTGATGCAGCTAGCTGCGTGGGAGAGATTACGGAGGGCAAAGTCTACGCGGCTTTGAAGAAGGTCGGCAGAGACAATATGCCGGGTCTCGATGGTTTGCCCTATGAATTGTACTTGAGGCTGTCGCACATCTTTGTCCCGCTTTTGACTGTCGTGTTCAACAACTGGTTGCGACAGGGGTCCATCTCCAACCGGTTCACCAGGGGTGTGATCACGCTGTTGAGAAAAGGCTAGGATGTGGGGAGGGAGCTAGAGGGTTACCAGCCCATAACTCTGCTAAACACAGAGTTAAAGATTTTGGCCAAGATTTTGCAAAATCGTTTGCAATTAGTTGCCGAGTCTCTGTTGGGACCTGAGAAGACTTGTGCTGTGAAGGGCCGAACAATTCAGAGCAACCTGCATCTGATACGCACGATAATAGAGGGGATAAAAGACGACGAATAAGCCGCGCTGATCAATTTAGATCAGTCCAAGGCATTTGATAGGTTTGACCATCGTTACCTAGCGGCTGTCCTGCAGGCAGCTGGATTCGAAACCAACTTCCGCCGCTGGATAAGCCTTCTGTATCAATCCCATTACGGCTGTGGTACAGGTGGACTGAAAGTTGTCGGGCGTTCTGGCGCTGTTTAGGTCCGACAGGGTTGTCCACTGTGGCCCCTACTTTATGCTTTGGCGTTGGAGCCCCTCCTTCGCCGGTTAAGTGATAGGGCGTGCAGTCCGGCCCTAGGTGGAATCGCTGTCCCTGGTGGTGCGCGAGGCAGGGTTTCCGCGAACGTCTATGACTTCACTACTTTCGTGCCCTCCCGGAGTGACATCGAGGTGGTGCAGAAGGCGCTTGAACGGTACGAAAAGGTGACAGGGGCCAAGATTAACCGCAACAAATCGTCCGGCTTGCGGTTAGGTGCCTGGAAGTGTGTTACCCTCCCGGGGCCCTTCGAATGGACGGACACCCGGTCCGCATTCTTGAAGTGTGGTTCGGGCCCGACCTACAGTTGGAGAACAATTGGTCTAAAGTACTGGCAAAGGTCGGCGAGTCAGCCAAGACTTGGCGTCGAAGGAATTTGTCCTTAAAGGGTTTGGCTGAGGCGTGTGCTACATACGTCTTTCCAATTATCCTTTACCGTTTGTCAGTACTTCCACTTTGTAAACAACGTAAGGAGGAAATCGAGCGTTTGCTATTCTCCATTCTGTGAAGAGGACGCAAACACTACGTCGACAAACGTGTCTGTTACCAACGTCCGTGTCATGGGTGTCTGGGAATGGCATACCTGATGGGCCATAAGGTTGCGTCAAGGTTGTTTTTTCTCAGGCGAGCGATTTTGGAAGACTCATTGCCGAGGGGGATAGTGAGGGACATGTTCCCTAGGTTTACTATCACTCCCCACATCTCGGGCGGTGCCGTAAGCCTCGAGGTCGATCGAGTTTTCTCCTCGAATGTCTGTCGACCCTGCGAGCCATTCCACGGTCCAGTGACCTTTCACGGCTTAGGGGAATCTTCTATCGTGGGATAGTGGAGGGCGTCGCAAAGGATTCATTACGTGATGTGCGGCGCTTGTCGGAGGATGAGTTCTGATCTTGGGCGCCAGGTAGTATTATCTCAGCAACTCTGAGTTTTCACTAACCTGGCGACTGGTTCGAAATCGGTTGCCTCTCAATTAAAAGGCCTTCATATGGGGCCTGGCGGATTTGCCAGATTGTGAATGCTGCGACCTTGGCTTGGAAGAAGCGGCTTCGCACGCCTTCTACCATTGTTCGCGGGTTCGCCTTTTATGGGACCGAGTCGGCGTAGTTGACTGCTCGTATCACGCCGCGAGAGCTTGTGCTCATTGATCGTGCATTCGCCTGCGACAATATGTCGCCCCGTTTTCTGGGCTGAAGCGTATGGTGTTTCTGTCGCTGCTAGCCATGGCTCGAATGGTGATTGGGACGACGCAAACGGAGGAAGTCTTGCAATGTCAGCGTCTTTCCCATCAGGATCTGATCCGATATTTTGTGCTGATGCTCAAAATAAGGATTAGAACTGATTGGAAACGTTTGACTTTGACAGACTTCAGCAAAAGTTGGGTAAATGTGGCGAGCCTTATTCGTGTGAACGGGGCTAGTCTTGATTTTCTCTTTTAGATCTGCTGGTTGCATCGGGGTGGATTCCTGTGGAACCTTCCCCTGGTTAAGGTAGCTCTCTTTTGTGTACCTAGTTAAAATGAATGAATGTGTTCCTTGCCTGTACCCTTCGACTGAACGGATGGCCTTGTCCGCATTCTTAGAGTGTGGTTTTGGCCCGACCTCCAGATGGAGAAAAATTGGTCTGAAGTACAGGCAAAGATCGGCGCGTCGGTCGATATTTGACGTCGAGGGAATTTGTCGTTAAAGGGTTTGGCTGAAGTGTGTGTTACATACGTCTTTTCCATTATCCTCTACCGGTTGTCTGTACTTCCACTTTGTGAACGGCGTGAGAAGGCGATCATGGTCGTGTCATGGTCGTCTGGGAATGCCGTATCTGGCGAGTCACATGTTCGCTTCAAGTGTGGTTTTCCTAAGACGTGCGTTATTCGAAGACTCGTTGCTAACGGGGTTAGTGATGGACATGTTCCCTAGATTACTATCACTCCCCCGATCTCGAGGTGGTGTCGTAATCCTCGGGGGCGATCTAATTTTCTCCTCGAATGCCTGGCATCCTTGAGGGCCATACCTCGGTCCAACGACCCGTCTCGGCCTAGGAAAGTCTTCTATCAGGGATTAGTGGCGTGTGTCGCGAAGGACACACTACGCGAAGTACTCAGCATGTCGGAGGAGGAGTATCGCTATTATTTGTCTTGGGCGCCACGTGTCGATTATCTCAGTAACTCTGAGTTTTCACTTATCTGGCTCGGAATTGGTTGTCTATCAATGACGCAGCCATCATATGGGGCCTGGCAGTTTTGACAGATTGTGAACGGTGTGACCTTGCTTTAAAGGTCACGTATGCGTACGCCTTCTGCATTGTTCTCGAGTTAGCCCTCTGTGGGACCGTGTCGGCGAGTTGACTGCTCGTATAGCGCCGCGTCAGCTCGTGCTCATTGATTGTGCATACGCCTGTGATAATGTGTCGCTCTCGTTTTCGGGAGTGAAGCGAGTGGTGTTTTTGTCGCTGCTGGCCACGGTTGGAATGATGATATGGACGACGCAACTGGAGGAAGTCTTGCGGAGTGGCCGACTTTCACATCGGGATCTGATCAATTATTTTGAGCATCAGCTCAAAATCAAGATTAGGTCTGATTAAAAACGGTTGACTCCAACAGGCTTTAGCAAAAGTTGAGTAAATGTGGCGAGCCTGGTTCGCGTGAACGGGGCTAGCCTTGATTTTCTCATTTAGATTTACTAGTCACATCGGGGGTGGATTTATTTGGAACCCTTCCCTGGTTAATGTAGTTCCTTTTTGTGTACCTAGTTAATGGGCATGAATGTGAGTCCTAGCCTGTCCACTGCATTGTCTTTTGTCATGATCCAGGTCGAGATTCCCAATTTCTCCAGTTTTTATTTTTGTCACGTTTTATCTCGGCTGGGTCAGGATTATATTCTCCCCATCCATTTTATTTTCTCCTCTCCGCAACAGGCCTCTTTGTTTTGTGGGTCGGTTGGGTCCAACTTACATCATGATTTCTGTTTGTATCTTTTGTTTAAAAAAAATTGTTTAGGAAATTTATGCGATGCCCAACCCTATATATCATTTCATGATATATTTTTAAATATATTTTTGTATCTATTAATCACAATAAAATTTTTATGCTCATTTGTTTGTTTTTTTTAGGTCCCGATATATTTGAGATGTTTTGTATGAAGTATTGAATGATGATGGACATGTTCTTGTAGTGGATGAAAGAAGTAAAGTATGTTTGGGTCGTGAGTCGGATTAGCTAGGTATAGATACAGAAGACCAACTTGAGTTTTTTTGCTCCCCACCTAATCGGTCTTGTGCCACAATTGTATTTATTACAGTAAATAAAGAGACGCACAACTAAGGCTACCATTTAGAAATTTCCAGTGATTCATTCTCTTCTGTATTGTTATCATCTGAATACGGCTGCTTCCTCTTTTAGCACCTGAATACGGACAGCAATTAGCAGTGTTATGCTGAGGCGATAGATGACAGATGGTCTAGATAATTGATAAAAGACATGGCAGCTAACATTTAAAATAGTACATCATGCT
Organism: Ascarosepion bandense; assembly: GCA_037127315.1. NCBI lineage: Eukaryota > Metazoa > Mollusca > Cephalopoda > Sepiida > Sepiidae > Ascarosepion > Ascarosepion bandense. The sequence continues at coordinate 2,219,021 of JBBBDQ010000970.1, forward strand.
GAAAAAGCAATTCCATAAGTTGTCAGTTCCTTCCACATTTGTGTGATTGCTCATTTCATAGCTCAGTTCCCCACGTACCACCCTGGAAAGATGCAAATATGAGTACCAAATATTACACCCAATGTTATTGAAACTTCTCAGAAATTATATTTTTAATTTTTGAAATTTTTCAATAATTGTTTTTGATTTTTGAAATTTCATTGGATATGAAAAAATTCTGACTTTGACCCCAGTTATTTCAGCAAATGAAAGATATATATATATAAAACCTTGACTGATTAACATCCTTAATATTCCATATTATTATGGCTCTTGCCAATGATTCAGTATACAACATATCCATGATGCTGTGGACGCTAATATGCGATTGCTGAAACATATTAAATGCATATTTTTCAATACCACTTCATATTTTTTAATACCACTGGTTCAAAGAAAGAAAATAGATCCTGGGTATGACGATAAACTGCATCCGGCAGCAAGGCCTCTGATTGGGAAGTTATGAGAAGTGAGGAACCACCTAGTAGTTGCTGCTGTTCCCAAGTCCACCCTGACACAGATTAGTAGCACCTGTTATGGTCCCAGCTATGGAAAAATAGTTAACCCTAAACTGGGGTCAAAACAATAGGAAAGTATTTATAGAAATATGAAAATAAACTTTTATAGAAAAATCTACATTTTTTGAAGGAAAAAGATTACCAACAATAATTTTCTGAAAAAATAAATGATTGACAGTAATACATTTTTGAATACAAAACTAGAAGATATCTTCATTTTTTTAAAATAAAAATAGAATAAATTTTTATCAAAATCTGACTAAATCACCCTTCTCATTATAACTGAACATTTTAAAAAATACCTTAAAACCTTACTTGTTTTGGCATTAAATAACCCACAGTGGTTGATATGGCGTTTAACAAAACTCAAAGAAAAAAAAGTAAAACCTTTTTAAATAAAAATAAACCTAAGCTTTTAGACTGAATCATTCCACTGTACAAACAATCAAAATAATCCAAAGGCTGAAGCGATTATAAGCAGACATCAGGCAACGATGCGGAAATACACTCTCGAATTCTTACAAAACTTGAACAGGATTCAAAGTTAACGATACAGAATGTTGTGGAAGAATGCCAAAAATTGCCAACACAATACATCAAAAATCAAACGTAACGTTACGTCAAAAGAACAACTAGTATAAAAAAAACTCTAGAATCCTTCAGAGTGTGATATGGAATCATTCCAGATGGTGTAATTCTGAAGCCCGAGAATCGTCGTACAAGACAGTTACAAGACAGCCGTAAACGAATTTCATATACTACAACAGATATCAGTAAGACTATGTCTTCTTCAATCGACGTTATATTTCTTGATAGTGTTATGTTCGTTCAACGCAAAAAAGACTTAACAGAGGCGACGAGGATTTAAAATCACACAGAAAAAGCAAAAGAAAATGTTCATCCCTCTCGCCTAACATAAGAGTTGTGACTGAGAATTCAAATTTGAAGAAAAAGAAAGCAAGAATAATACACTTTAGAATAATTTAAACGTGAGTTTTTAGCAATAGCAAGAATTCCCGAAGATTTTGTTACATCAAATGTATGACAATCCAGAAAAAAACAAGGAACAATACGTCAAATTCATTTTCGCGAGAACAAAAACTAATTCAATTATTGAATTCAAGTACATCCCAGAATAAATAATTACATTCGTATCGTACTTTTGAAGTTTCAAGGCCATTTTCAGGGAAAAATGTCAATAATAGAGAGGCAAAAAGAAGGTATGTGTTCTGTTACAAAAATTGTGCCTCGCTAAACATGAATATATCTGAATTTCATTTTGCCGATTTTCTCCAGAAAAAGTGCCATTTAATGAAACTGTGTGCTTATAGTAAAAAAAACTTTGGAGAAAAGAATTCACATGTCTTTCTGCATGAAAACTAACAGAGACGAAAATGGGTATATTGTCATGTATGCAAATAAAGCCAACGTCATTCTTCTACTCTTACAGTTTATTTTTTCGCACTTCTTGCCTCTGGAACTTCCTTTCTATTTACTTAATCTTCTGATAGTTACAATCACCAAAAGCTGAAATGCAACGGAAATTGCCATCTTCTCCCTCTTTGACTCCCATTTTTTCTGATTCTTTCTTAGGCATCACCTATTTCGTCTCTTTCCTCGCTTCTTAATTTAGTACCCTGCTTACCAGTGGTAGTACTGTTTTCTTGGGGGTTAAATAAGTATAAAAACATCAGGCAACGATGCGGAAATACACTCTGGAAATGTTACAAACATGAACAGTATTCAAAGTTAACGATACGTAATGGTGTGGAAGAGTGCCAAAAAATGCCAACACAATACATCAAAATTGGAACGAAATAGTACGGCAAAATAACTAGTTCGAAAAATAACTCTAGAATTCTCCAGAGTATAATATGGAATCCTTACAAATGACGCCGAGAATCGTCATACGAGACAGTGACCAGACCCAAAACAGTTACGAGATATCCGTAAACGAAGTTCGTATACTACTACAGATTTCAGTGAGACTATGTCTTCTTCAATCGACATTATATTTCTTGATAGTGTTATTTTCGTTCAACGCAACGAAGATTGTTCAGGGGCGATACATAATGGTGAGAAAGAGTGCCAAAAATTGCCAAGAAAATACATCAAAACTCGCACGAAATAGTACGTCAAAAAAATAGTTCAAAAATTTTTTAAAAGTCAGTCAGTTAAGTGCCATGCGCGATACACGCTTGGGCGATCATGTCTCGACAGAGACATGACTGACTGGGCAGAAGATTATCCCGCAGTAGGTTGCCATTGCTTTCTGCGGTAGACTGGTTGCCGACCAAGGCTATAGAACCCAATCTGTCCTATTATTTAACCCATAACTGGAGGGAAGAGACGGATTAATACTTTTCCCAAGGGTATTTGCGCGCAAGTGAATGCAAGGAATTCAACTGGAATTCGAACTCGGTTCCCCGATTTCTCGTTCCGAGCCGATATCCACTGCGCCACAAATTATAAACAAATTTCGAAATAAAAATACTGAAAAATTCTACTCCTCCTATGATTGTGGTATGCTTAATTCAAGAAAGAACTGTCTATGTAAAACCAAAAACTGTTTTATTGTGAAAAAGTACATCACAAACGTAGCTACTGCAAGTCACAAAGAAAGAGGCTCATCCCTTGTTCCCTGTTTAGAATGTGGTTTCCGGGTTTCTATTTTCCAATCTTTTCACTTTTCTTTTCTTTTTTTTTTTCTTATTTTTTTTTTCTTATTATTTTTTTCTCAATTGGAGTAGATAGACTAAACTATCGCCCGGTTCACACTCCACCCCCCGATCTATTGAACAGGTGTAGAGGCTCATCCCTTGTTCCCTGTTTAGGATGTGGTTTCCGGCCTTCTCTTTTCTAATCTTTTCACTCTTACGAAGCCCCCTACGCATCAGTGGCGTTACCGCCTTGCTCGGGGTGATATGATTAAAAAAATACAAATTAACTTGCTGAAAGCTTTGTTATTAGTTAAAAACTAATGTTCAAATAAAAAAATTCGTAACCGGAAAAATGAATAACGCTACGTTGAAATTGACATTGGTTACTGTTAGTGATGAAACAATTATAAATAAAGAAACCTTGAAGAGAATTAGCAAACCTAACATGAAAATGCCTAAAAAGTTGCAAGAGAAAAACCGTGCAAGAAATTATTTTGTTTGTAGAAAAATTACGTGTAACATAGCTGTTACGGGTAAAATTAAAAGTAAGATTTTTACGTATTAAAACATTCTAACTTAAAGTTAATAGGTGTCGATTGGTTAGAATTATTTGAACGGTGGAAGTCACAATTAATTTATTCCGTGGAAAAATTCATTGTTCGTTAGAGGAATATATTACATCTAAAGAAACACTAAGTAAGCTAAAAGATAAAATTCTCGCCCATTTTTCTTGGAGGAAGTGGAAAAATGTACAAAGTTTAAGGCGTTTTTAAATTAAAGAAATTTGTGATATCAGTTTTTAAGCCTAAAAAAAGATACATTTTGCTGTGTTGGAGTCGTTTAACACCGAACTAGATAGGTTAGAAAACCGCGTAGATATTAAAAATATTATCATGGATTTTTTTTAATCATCTCACCGCAAGCAAGGCACTCCACTGCCACTATTGCGCATGGGGCTACATAGGTGAAGGTAAAGAGAAGGAGTGGTTAGACATAGGGAATGTCAGGAGGAAGGTGACAGATGAGTAAGGATAGCGAGCATGAGGGTTGGGCAGATGGGAAGAGTGTTTGATAGAATGGGAGCAGGTTAGTGTGTTAGGAGGTGTCTATTGACCTTACATTTAAACTCCTGGAGATTGTAGCTGTCGGGGAAGCAATCGTGTGGAAGAGAATTCCACAGTCGGGAAGTGCGAGCAAAGAAACTGTTGGCGTAGAAGTTACGGTTGCATTTTATCGGTTTCACTGTAAAATGGTGGGATCTAGTTGCTAATCTAGTATCTCGTTCAAATTCGTATTTAGGGGGCACCAGTGATCTAAGTTCATCGGAGCAGAAGCCGTGAAAGTATTTATAGAAGAGACACAGGGAAGCCACGTCGCGCCGGTGGTAGAGAGACTGCAGGCGGTCTGCCAAATCGGTATCTATCACATTACAGACCCTCCTCTGAACCTTATCGAGAAGCCCGAGGAGAATAGTAGGGGTACCCGACCAGATATGGCAGCAGTATTCAATGCACGGGCGGATGGTAGATTTATATATGTGCAGGATAGATTTAGACGGAAAAAACTTCCGGGCCCTACACAGAGAACCGACTTTCATAGCAGCGGATTTAGTAATGGATTCGATATAGTCATTCCATTTGAGATCCGCTGAAAGTGTGAGACCAAGGTGCGCCACACCAGTTGTTTATATCAGAAAGAAAGCAATAAGATTCGTTTATGTGCGCATTTATCGACAAGATAGAATGACTTCTTTCTCCCACACGTATAATTGGAGTAGATAGATCTATCTATTGCCCGGTTCACACTCCACCCACGTCTATTGAACAGGTTAATAGGCTCATCCCTTATTCCCTGATGAGGATGTGGTTTCCGGCTTTCTCTTTTCCAATCTTCTCACTTTGTTTTTTTTTCTTTTCAATTGGAGTAGATAGATCTATCTATCGCCCGGTTCATACTCCACCCACGTCTATTGAACAGGTTAAGAGGCTCATCCCTTGTCCTTGTTTAGGATGTGGTTTCCGGCTTTCTCTTTTCCAATCTTTTCACTATTACGTAGCCCCCTACACATCAGTGGCGTTACCGCCTTGTTCGGGGTGATACGATTAAAATATATATATATATATATATATATATATATATATATATATATATCCTACTGACTTCAGAGAATATATTTGCCAAATTTAATGTTTGTTTGTTTTTTTTTTTGTTTTTAGTTTTTTTTTTCAAAATTTGAACTGTCTGAGATATATCTTCATATTGAAGTGTTTTAGGAATGCCAGAAGTATCTAACTACAAATACACATGAAGCATTCTACAAATTTATAAATTCGATGGAAAAGTAGCTCCAGGTATTTTCCAGGCAAATAATCGTTGGTTGCACTAGACGGTACTGGCGGTTATATAGACGACGTACTGATTAAATGTACTCTGAAAATTCAGGACTTAAAACTATTTCAACAAGTACTTCAGAGAATACATTATTATCGGTTTAAAATCCTTGAACATAAAATGTCAGTTCTTTGTAGTCAAAATTTATTACTCAGTCAGATAATAGTAGAGACAAAAGTAGATATCATACCATTAAAGAAATTCTTTCGACAAATTTGGTGACTCTACAATCATACTTTGGATTAGCAAATAATTATAATATTTATCATCCAGATATGTGCAAATTGCGAGAACCTCTGAATAATTAGGTTAAGAAATTTACGAAATGGAATTGGTTGGCGGAATGTCAAAAAGATATTGACGAAATTCAAAAAACAAACCTACAGGCTTCAGAATTATCGCTGACACAAATGATAGTAACGTTGGATGGAATAGAATACGGTAATATGCCATAAATTCGAAGACAGTACAGTGAAAGTAGTCGTCCATGCTCCGATAATTTTGACAAATGCAGAAATATGCTACTATGAAAAGGAAATGTTTGCTATAATTTTCGGCGTAAAAAGATTTTCAAGGATGTTTTTAGGAAAAAAATCCACAGTACAAACTGATCATCGTCTATTGTTAAGTATATTCGTTTATAAGAAAGGGAATCAAACGCATAGTGAAAACACACTACAGCGTTGGGCTCCGATTTTGTTGAGCTAAGATATCTAAATGGAATTTCTATCGTCCAGAAAATTGGGACAAACAGGTACAGATTAATATCAACATTTAAAGATTTTGAAGATACTGTGAATGATTCGATGGAATCCCATAACAAAATTAAACACCTTGTTTTTAGCAAATTTAATGAATTGTCTGACACGATATCAAAACTCATTTTAAAAAGAATACGTTTATTCAAAATGTATGAATGACATTAATTGGAAATGGAATAAAACTGAACAAATAAGTCTGGTAACATTAACACTGCATTTTTCATTTGTGATGGATTACTTTACTAAACAGTAAGAGTAGTAATTCTGTTGTTACTGCAAAAAATATTTTAAAACAATTCTACGTAGAACATCCGGTGATAGTAAGGATTATGTCCCTGATGAAAAGATACGTTTATTGACCAAACTTTGACAAAGATATTAAAAGATAAGTTAGAAATTGTCATGGTTGTAATTCAGCCGAAGCATCATTACCTATAAATTATCAGGCAAGGCCGAGCACTGATAAACCATTGGCAATACTATATATAATCTTTTTGTATCATTAAATAGATCATACTGTTTTATTGTTGGGTACCTCGGCATGGTGTAAGGTTAGCAGCTTGTCTTGAATCAGTTACAACTGAGTAGTGAGTTTGATCCTCACTGGCTGTCCCATACTATCGGCCTTGTGTCACCTCATCAACTATCAACTTGTGTGTGCACCTCGAGGTGATGTAATGGTTAGCAAGCTAGTCTCGCTTGAACCATTACAATTGAGTAATGAGTTAGATCCTCACCGGGTGTCCCATACTTTCGGCCTTGTGCCACATCTAAGCTGTGCTTATTAAATCATCATGCAATTTAATTTTCGAAATAGCGTGTGATATGGAAGTGTAAACGACCGACTACCACACTAACGATTATTTTCTTACGCAAACATTTGTACAAGTTATGGTATCCGATAAAAGAACTTTAAAAGTTTATTTCTAGTGAGTTTAAAGATTTCTACATTTATGCAGTTGAACATTTGACAACACGTTTATCATTCAAGATCGCGTAGTAAAGCTGAGAGGTTTATTGACACTTTCAAAGAGCGTTAAGAAAAGCTAGAGACGTGGCAGTGGAAATGCAGCACTATAGGATCTGTTGAGTGTAAATTGAATGAACTCAAATGCCAAACGTCGCCGTAAAAATGTCACGAGTTCATGTTTGCTAGGAAAGATATCTATTTTCGACAAATAAAAAGAATGTTCGAAAATTTCAAACAGCCAGATTATTTACAATCGACGATAAAACTTTCATTAATAACTTTACAGCCGGAAAAATGGTTGACAGGAAGGAAAAATCATTCAATGCATTGGTAATTTGATCTGCATTGTCGTAGATGAACAGTTGTGTCAGAGAAGAGAGATAAACCAATCGAGATCTAAATAGGCTCAGAATAAGCAATCAGTACAATTTTATTTACCAATGGACATACTTTCTGCTACTTTTTAAGTACATCTATATATATAAATATATATATATATATGGTAACTATTGCCGTTGCCTAGCGGAGTTTTACGTCAACACAAAATAAAATCGTCGGTGATGGTGGATGTTATTGTGTTACTGTCTTGGTGACCTCTCTGAAGATGGCTCATGTGAGCCGAAAGCTTAGAAACAAATCAATAATAAATTATGCAAATGCTGGAGAATTTTTGTCTTTATTTTCAACTGAAATTAAAGCCAAAATACGACGTTTAGAACGGCTCATGATTAAACATAATAGATATTCATTGTCTCTTATATTTAACAGTATATGCTTAGAAAATTATTTGCTGCCTCGATACACTAAATATATAAAAGTCATGATTTTTGTGTGTGTCTGTCTATCTGTCTGTATGTCATTCATACAAATCCACAATCTTTATCCGATTTTTACCAAACTTCACACAAATATACTTTAGGCTTCCGGTCAGGTTATAGGCTATTTATTTTTTTTTTGTATTCTCTATGATATCGGAAATTGATACATCGATATCTGATCAGGTTTAGTCAAGATCAGGATGTGAGGCCTTTTATCGTGGTTCTTGCTGCAGAATTTGCTCTAACTTGGTAAAAGCATAGTTTTTAGTCTCAAGCATTAGTAGATCTTCTCAGGCGACTCATTTTCCCTTATATCGGAAATCGATTTCCCGAAATTCTATTAAATCTAATCAAAACCGATATTCAGCCATCAATATGGCTTATTTTCTCCAATTTTACTCCCGATGGGTAAGATAAGTTTTCATGGTTTTACTTAGGTTAGTTTATCTTTGGACAACTTATTTCACTCCGATATTGGAAATCGATACCCCGATATCCTATCGGGTCTGATGAAAATCAGGTTTTCAGCCCTCTTATTTTGGTTTTTGCTTCGGGTTTTGCTTTAAGTAGGTATAATTGTAGTTCTTAGTCTCAGCCATGATACCATTTACTCAGAGGACTTATTTAGTTAGCTTCCAAATTCAATTTGCGACGGAAAACATTTTTGACATCGATACTGGAAATCAATATTTGACTTACATCTAAGGTTTCGCTTTGACTGGAAACAACTATTGCTGTTTAGTCTTTTGTACCAACGTCCAAAGTGTCTGATCTCCAGGACCATGGATTAGTTTTAAAGCTTTCATTACACCCGAGAAACGCCGTGCTATACTGCTAATATTTCATAAAACGATTATTAAAATGCAACGCGAGTTTACGCGTAAGCGTAATCTAACCGAAGCGTTAGAAATCGAGCCATGTCGGGTAAAGTATCGATCAAAGAAAGTGCATTTGTAAAAAGATGGTGTTGTTGAGTCTAACGCGGATTCGTCAAAATGACTGACGCTGTAAATGCAGTAGGTAGTTTCGAGATAGCTATATGAATACTAACCGAAAGTGAAATTTCATATAATAGTAGATATTTTAGCAAGACTACGTCGTTTTCAAAAGGCATTATTTTTTTTTTATTTTGTTATCTTCGCTCAATGCAGCGAATGCATAAGTTATTTCACAATATTTACAGATAAAATGATGTTCTTAGGGTTTGCCTTGTAGGCCTTACACATTCTTGCAGATGTTACCACATGTTTTCGCTCTTGTCGTGATAAATTTGCCACAGTGAAGATGTAAAAAGATGGTATGGTTGAGTGCAACGCGGATTTGTCAAAATGGTATGATACTGACGCTGAACACGCAATAGTCAGTTACAAGACAGCTACAAGAATGCTAACCGGAAGCAAATTTCCATGTAATACTAGAGATTTCAGTAAGGCTACGTCGATTCCAGTGACATTATTTCTTGCCTTTGTTATCTCTGTTCAATGCAACGAATATATAAGTTATTTTACAATATTTATAGATAAAATGATGTTCTCCGGTTTGTTTTGACAGACACGCCAAAATACGCCTTGTAGGCCTTACATATTTTAGCAGATACCAGAGAATATGCTTACGCACTTGTCGTGATAAATTTGCCACAGACATAGCTAAATGCGTTTAATCGAATGCTTACAACCAGTGATGCGAAAAGTAAGCTGCACTGTTGGGCTTACTGTCCCTGTATTTATACTGACACTTTTGTTTAGAGAATCTTATAAAAATTCTTGGCTCTTATAGAAACTTCTTGTATATTCTTGAAGCATCTAGAAAGACATTGAAAAATCTTCAGCAACTCAACGCTGAATCTGTTTGACATGTAATGGCAATAGTTCAGTTTGATAATCATAGATGTCAAAGTCACAAAGTCTAAATGGAATACCAGACATTTACTTTGATTTCTAGATACAAGAAATTAGGAAATATTTCTTGCTGACCAAATAAATAAAAGCCAATTTTTGTTAGACTGTGCTGTTGTTAAATTTTGACTTGCATTTATTTTAGCCTCTCATCTTAATTCAAGAAGCAAATGCTAATTTTGATAAACTTTCATTTTCATCTACATTTTTATTAGATGAAGGATTGTCAGTCTTTGTTTGACTAGTATCTATTTTCAACTCAATATTTCGAATAAGTTTCTACCATTATTTTCCAAGCATATACTTTTATTGTCATGTTTAAGAGATGAGTACGAGCAACCATTATTATTGATCTTTGACAGGAATATTTTTTCAAATTCATTGTTTATTAAATGAAGCATTTGAAGTCATTAATCTTGATTTAGACAACATATGTGTTATATTGTCTAAGATCATTAATTTTGTCTCATAAGTATTTACAATTTCATTTCCTCAGTTAATTATTTAAGCTAAAAACTTAACGAAAAAATGGATAGGGCTCATCGGTGTAAAACTTCTGTAAGAAAAAGAGATTACATTAAAATTAAGTAACCATCTGAGTAAGTGTTTTTATTATTTTCTATAATTGATGCTTAAGACGAAATGTAATTCATAATTCTACTTTACACTAAAATGCAGAATTTTTAAAAAAATTTTATATTAGATGATGGTTTTCTACACCTCAGTTAGTTAAGTGCCATAAGTGATACACGCTTTGTCGATCATGTCTCGAAAAAGACATCACTGACTGGGCAGAAGATTATTCCGCAGTAGGTTACCATTACTTCCTGAGGTAGACTGGTTGCCAGCCAAGGCTTTAGAGCCCAATCTGTCCTGCCATTTAACTCATAGCTGGAGGGAGAAGAGATAGATTATACTACTTTATTGTATTAAGTATATTAAGTGGGGGATCAGTTTATTATATCATAACGATAGAAAACTGATCATCCACTTTATGCCAGTAGAAGTTTTAATTATATTTCTATTATATATTCACTCAGTTAAGTGCCATGAGCGATACACGCTTGGGCGAACATAAATCGAAAGATATTTGACTGACGAGGCAGAAGATTATCCTGCAGTATGTTGCCATTACTTTCTGCGGTGGATTTGGAACGGTATATGGCACCTCTTCACTTTCCACTATAGGTTAAATAGCTGGACATATTGTTTTGTTTTGTTTTTTAGCCGTGGGTGGCAACCATTCTACGGCAGAAAGTAATGGCAACCTACTGCGGGAAAAACATCTGCCGAGTCAGACATGTCTCTTTCGAGACAGTGTGTATCTCATCTTGTACTTAACTGACTGGTATTTAACTTAATTTTTTTAAATGTAACCGTTATTATCTCTGATTATATAGCAGCCTCATCCAAGCAAAACTGTTTCTTTTAATGACATTCAGGAACAGATGTCTGCAAGTTCTGGTTACCTTAGACAGTTAGCGTAAACAAAATCGAACAGTTGTAGACTTTTTCTTCACTGCTGGCACTCATAGGCGATAAAAATTTTGAAAGCACTTTTTTCTATGGTCTCGATTAAGTGTTCATATTTAACGCAATAATTTGAAATGAAACCAGCACAACACTTGTGGGTGCTTTAAACTTATTGTATACAAATCCTATATAATCCATCAATCAGCTAAAAAGACACAAAATAAATTACACAGCCGCAAAAATCAAATTCAAACGATTACAACATTTGGGAAAAATTGGATCCAATCGGCTAAAAGCTTTTCTTTCTTCCAAGTTATTGTGAAAAGCGATACTCTGGATCCGGATTGGTTGACAAATGGAGAAATTAAAAATACGTCAGCGAAACGATCTTTTTCACATTTAAAAGAAAAAATCGTTCTGGGATCCTCCCACGTGACCAGAATACAATACTTATGGAGGTTCTCTGACCGATCTCAGCAGTCAGTCACTCAAGAGGGTCATTGAGAAATAGCAGTTCGGTCGATCCGTCAATCACTCAAGCAGTCGATCTGTCAGCTACGCCAGTCAATCCCGAGAGGTGCAGTGTCAGATACACACAGTCCGATAGGCGCCTACATCAAAGAAACCAGTGCTGACAAACTAATACTTTGCCCACTCAACCGTTGCGAACAGAAAAAAGAGAGGAAACACCTGTAACGACCATAAAACTTTTCACATCTCTCAGCAACCAGAATGGAGAAGTAACATAGACTTACTAAGTTAAGTAGACTGATTTATCGTTTTACACATACACTACCAATTACTACGATCTCAACACAATTTGAAACACGTTTCCTTTTCCACCTACTTAACGGTTGATACATAAAAAGGAAGGAAAGCTTTGTATTACTACTCAGTGTAATTACAGACTGAAAACCAACATTTTCATACTAAACTAACTTTTGCTCAAATACAATAGAGACTTTTATATTCAAACAACATTCACTCAAATCCAAAAGACACTCTTCTATCAAAAAGAATTGTACAAATTGTTTATATTGTATATATATATATTGTCAAACGCAAAATGTTCGCATTTTTATACAAAATTTCTTATTGTGTTGTCTTTTCTCGAAATTTGTATTGTATTTTTGTGGACCGGATAGCCCGCATTAAAACCGGGTATTTTCAATGACTGATATTTTTATAATCGTCTCACCCCAATCAAGGCAGTACTGCCACTGGTACTCAAGGGATTACATAATAGAAGAGAGAAGGGAACATGTCAAAGTAGGTATCGGAGAATGGGTAAGAGAAGGATGGGTACATTGGTGTGAATGGAGCTGCGTGAGAGCAAAGTGTAAAGTGAGAAGAAGGACGGGAGTCAAGGAGATAAGATATGACGGTTGACGTTGCATTTAAATTCTTAACGATTGTAGCTATCAGGGAAAGAAAAGTACAGAAAGGAGTTCAACAGGGAAAGTGAGAAAAAAGAAGCTAATAGAGTAGAAGTTGTGGTTACACTTGATTGTTTTTATAGTGAAAGGGTGAGACCTTGTTGCTAGTCTAGTAGTTTGAATAAATTCGCGCAGAATTGGGGGCACTAAAGAGCTAAGCTCGTCACAGCAGAATCCTTAAAAGCATTTTTTTATTCTTTTTCTCGGTTGCCTTGTACTGCCAATATACTGCCAAATACTGGTGGGATTTAACAGTTGCAAAAAAACTATGAAGTTTTAACTTTACATATGTTAAAACATTCTATACATAATATTTCCTTGAAATATTAAGACACTAATCCATTGTGGGAACTTAGAATAGGTCTAGGTCGTAATACAAAAAGTGTAAATATCAATATTCTCTGGGTCTAGTGTTTTCTTTTATTTCTATGTGCAGTCTCTTTGCAGGACGTAGGCGATCTTCGCCCCCATAGCTAGGTTTCCTTTGTAATTGTTTATCATTTTTTGGCTATTACATTCAGACTCACCACCATCATTCAGATAAACTAGACTGTTAGTTTTAACGTTGCCGCCTCTTTGTCTTCTTATCGACATTTGCGTTCCAAATTATTCAAGCCTTTCTCATTATGAGTTCAAATATGTCAGTTTTTAGTTTAGTTTCTATTTCACTTAAAACTTTCTCATCGTATGCAGAGGTGAAGAGGCTCATCCCTTGTTCCCTGCTTAGGATGTGGTTTCCGGCTTTCTCTTTTCCAATCTTTTCATTCCTTTCTTTTTTTTCTTTTTTTTTCAATTGGAGTAGATAGACTAAACTATCGCCCGGTTCACACTCCACCCAAGTCTATTGAACAAGTGAAGAGGCTCATCCCTTGTTCCCTGTTTAGGATGTGGTTTCCGGCTTTCTCTTTTCCAATCTTTTCACTCTTTTCTTTTTTTTTCTTTTTTTTTTCAATTGCAGTAGATAGACTAAACTGTCGCCCGGTTCACACTCCACCCACGTCTATTGAACAGGTGAAGAGGCTCATCCCTTGTTCCCTGTTAGGATGTGGCTTCCGGCTTTCTCTTTTCCAATCTTTTCACTCTTTTCATTTTTTTTCTTTTTTTTTTTCAATTGCAGTAGATAGCCTAAACTATCACCCGGTTCACACTCCACCCACGTCTATTGAACAAGTGAAGAGGCTCATCCCTTGTTCCCTGTTTAGGATGTGGTTTCCGGCGTTCTCTTTTCCAATCTTTTCACTCTTACATAGCCCCCTGCACATCAGTGGCGTTACCGCCTTGTTCGTGGTAATATGATAAAAAAACAAAAAAACAACTGCCCTTAATATTCTCAGCATTCTTCTTAAAACCACCTTTCTCTTGTGACCTGTCTTTATTTGTCTGGGATTAAATTCCACAGCATTCACTACCATGTAGGAAGATTAGTATTATTTAGATGTACTTGTCTCTGAAATTCTCAGCACCTCCTTGCAATCACCTTTCTTCTTGCGGCCGGTCTTTATTAGTCGATATGAAATTCACTACATCATTAACTACCATGTAGGAAGATTTATATTATATAGCATTTCAGTACTATTTTTTTCTTCCTAATGAAATATTCAAGTTTCTTAATATTTTGAGAGTTTAATATTTGTTCGAATTCCGATGTCTTTTCCGACCTTTGTTAAACATCCCAGATGTTTAAACTTTTGTTAAGGAAATTTCATTAATGACGAATACTGAATAATATATGCAGACGTTGAAAGAAATGAAAGAAACTTTTTTTAATCATGTCACTCCAATCAAGACAGCTTTACTGCCATTCACCTGCAAGGGGTTACATAAGCAGAAAATGATGAAAAAGAAGAACAAGTTATAGGGGGTGTCAGGAAGTGGATAAAAGAAACATGAGAATACTGGTGTGATGTCAGGGAAGCAAGTATACGGAAGGAAATTCCACAGGCGAGAATAGCGAGGAAAGTAGCTAAGGAGTGGAAGTGCGAGAAAAGAAGCTATTTTTTTTAATCATTTCAACCCGAGCAAGGCGGAAACGCCACTGATGTGCAGGGGGTTACATAAATGTAAAAAGATTAATTAGAAAAGAGTGACGAGTACAAACTAGTTAGAAAGGAACAATAGAAAGCTGAGCAAGCAGGTGCGATGACAGATACATAGGTGGAGAGAAAGGGAAGGTTATACAGTGGAGGGGAGAGAGCTAGAGTCCAGTGGTTAGTAGATGACTATTGACTTTGCATTTAAATTTCTGGAGGTTGTAGCCGTCAGGAAAGCAAGAATACGGGAGCGAGTTAAAAGAGCTATTTTATATTAAACAATGACGTGAGGAAATGTAGTTTGGTATATACTGACAAATAGTAAATCAACGTTCTTGTGAAAGAGAAACAGGAACCTTAGTAATGTTACCATGGTATTCGCATGCAAACTACCATCAACATGCAACGAAGATATAGATAATTACATACCAGAACTGTGTGTGTGGGGGCGGTGATCTTAGCCGTAAGAAACATAAATGTAAAATTAAGACAAGAACGAGTCAGTGAAGATACAGATAATTACGGCCTTGGATCACTCAATGCACGCTGAGAAACAGTCATTCATATATTGAACTAAGAATGACTAATAACACTCAACACTTGCTTTCAAATATCCCCATGATACTAGTGTACACCCGCAAAGGTGATTCAAAATGTACAGATTGAATCACAATCAATAAAATATTCTGAAATATAGACCTATCTGGACGTCGGCGCCGGTAAATCTCACGACGATTCTTTCTGTAAAACGATGTGTTCTTATAGATGATTTATTTATTAGGTTGTCCCAAAAGTTCGTAAACACTTGCAAAAATTTGAACTTTTACTCACCAAGTAATCTAAGTTTACCAGAAAACACTTGCAAAAATTTGAAATTTTCCTCGCAAAGACAAAAAAAATTATTGCTCAAAATAAAGACCATCAATTTCCAAGACTTTCTGCCATTAAACTGCAAGCTTTCGGATCTGGCCAAAGTACCATTTAGCCGGCTTCGAATCAAAGAATTCTTGGTACGCTTCATCAAACGAGTCGAATGGGCGGCCCTTCAGAAAGTGTTGCATTGAGCGGAAAAGGCCGTAATCTGATGGATCACAGTCAGGACTGTAGGCTGGATGTGGCAGAACCTCAACGCCGTCCAGCTCTTCAAACTTGTCTTTGGTCTTCCTGGCGGTGTGCGGCTAGGCATTGTCCTGCTGCATCAAAGCAAGCCTTCGGTTGATCAGAGCCGGGTACTTTTGCTTCAATTTTTCGTAGACCTGCTCAAGTTACTGAGAATAAAGTTCGGCACTGATAGTACGACAATTCCGAACCAATTCAAAATGCACAATTCCTTCAAAGTTCTACCAAACGCACAACTTTCTTGCCGAATCGATTTGGCTTTGAAACCGACGGTATCTCTTGCCCTTTCTGAACCCATCGCTTGTCTCGATTGTGCTGGATCAGATAGACCCATTGTTTTGGGACCGACGGTATCTCTTGCCCGTTCTGAACCCATCGCTTGTCTCGATTGTGCTGGACCAGATAGACCCATTGTTTTGGGACCGACGGTATCTCTAGCCCGTTCTGAACCCATCGCTTGTCTCGATTGTGCTGAACCAGATAGACCCATTGTTTTGGGACCGACGGTATCTCTTGCACTTTTTGAAGCCATCGCTTGTCTCGATTGTGCTGGACTAGATAGACCCATTTCGCAAGTGTTTACGAACTTTTGGGACAACCTAATATTTTGTTTTGCGCCATATCAACCTTTGTAAGAAATCTGGTTTTATTGATGTATATTTCTAAAGACGTTTTTGTCGATTGTCTAATATATTGCTGGTAATTTTATTTTTCATTTAAATATCTATTGATGATATTTTCTCTTAAAAATATACTGCTGATATTTCTATTATAAAACTTCTTTTTCATCCTTTTACAGTGTTTTGATCCCATTTTGAAGACTAACTATTTACCCATAGCTGGGACCATAACAGGTGCTACCACACAGGGTCAGTGTGATTTTGGAAACCAAAGCAATTAAGAGGTGGTTCCAGGCACTTCAGTATATCTTAATCAGAGGCCTCGCTAACGGATTCAGTTTATCGTCATACCTAGGACAATGATGTAGTTTATGGTCAGATCCGGGATGCTGGGCTTGTATATTTAAAGGTATACATAAGTGTTTAGAAGAACGTAAGAATTAAGGAGGAACAGCTTCAGGACAGCGAATTTGTTCGTGCTAGGGAAAAAGAGACAACAATCAATGCAAAGAATCACGCATTATATACGATGCAAAAAAAGACAAAAATGCAAAGAGGTAAAAACATGATGGACACAAAAGGAAATGGGCGATGTTAGAAGATTACTTATTTATAAATGGAACTGTGTGTGTGTGTGTGTGTGTGTGTGTGTGTGTGTGTGTGTGTGTTTGTGTGTGTGTCTGTGTCTCTGTGTGTGTGTGTGTCTGTGTGTGTGTGTGTGTGTGTGTGTCTTGTGTGTTTGTGTGTGTGTGTGTGTGTCTGTGTGTGTGTGTCTGTGTCTGTGTTTGTGTGTGTGTCTGTGTGTGTGTGTGTGTGTGTGTGTGTCTGTGTCTGTGTTTGTGTGTGTGTCTGTGTCTGTGTCTTGTGTGTGTGTGTGTGTGTGTGTGTGTGTGTCTGTTTCTGTGTGTGTGTCCGTGTCCGTTAACTTTAGACTCCGAAACGGCTGAACCGCTTTCCTTGAAAATTTACACAGTTGTACTATAAGTGTCTGCGAGTATTCTTAGCTAGGTTTTGTGTCGAGGTACCCATGATAAATATCGAAAATCGATAATCGAAAAAATCCGGTTATAGAAGGAATGGTCTGATTTTAATCAAATTTGGTACACTCATAGACAAAGACATAAGAAACGATATTCAGAAGTTTCAAGGTTGCAGTTCTTACAATAGTGCAATAAATCGATAATATATATATATATATATATATATATATATATATATATATATACAAACGGCAAGATGTTTGTGCGTGTGTTTGTTTATCTGCCTGTATGTCTGTGTTTTTCAGCCCATTTAATTTATTTTTTGATTCGGGTTTGGCTCTAAGTAGGTTCTTAGTCTCAGCCATGATACCATTTACTCAGAGGACTTATTTAGCCTTCAAACTTCAGTTTAAGTCGAAAAAAACTTATTCGATATAGATGCCAGGAAATCCATTCATTTTTCTTTTAGTTTAAGGGCTCGCTTTAACTGGAAACAACTTTGCTTTTTAGTCTTTCGTGCCAACGTCCAAGAGTCTGAGCTACAGGACCATGGATTAGTTTTAAAGATTTCATTACACCCGAGCAACGCCGGGCTATACTGCTAGTAGAAAGATAAAATAGTTGACTGGACAGAAACCATTGTTCTGAATGGGATGCATATAATCAGAATAAAAAAGAAGGAAGACTTTGAAGATGAAAGGAATACAACTAAAACAAATCCTTTAACGAAAGATGAAAAAAGAAACGAATAAGTCATAAAACAGGGAAGGATCAACGAGATTCACATCTGAGGTAAGACTGACACTGGAAAAATGAACAAAAAAAAGTAGACGAACCAGATAGGATTGTGTTATAGTGGAACATCCTGCCATCCCCGAGGATAGAATGCTTTATTTTATAAAAGACGATAACTAGCGGTAAGACGGTGAAAAATGTCTTAGGCATTTGCCTGACTTTTCTATGACACTGTCAGCACTCTGCCTTCGGGTAGAGGGCGCTCTCCGCTTCCGAGCAGAGAGCACAAACCCAGTCATGGTTCCGCCGAAGAGTGAACCACGACTGGGGAAAAATAGACAGACATTTTTTTGGCCCGGCTATATGGCCGGGAATACCCACTATAAAATGACCATGTGTCACATCTGGCCTTGCGTGGGAAGGCTAGTAAATACGGAAAAATGTCTTAGGCGAAGGCATTCACTATTCGATAGTCGATTCCGCTCCAACTCGTGGCTTGCCTGTATGTGTATTATTGTTAATTGTACCTTAGTACAATAAATCTGTATTTCTTAATCCTGGTGTGAAGTTCTATTCTTAAACCGATCATTTTATACTGTATTCCTTTTCGGGATATATCAGATTGAAATAGAGATTCTGTCACCTTTAGATGTAAAAAGAATCGTCCTGATCTCTGAAATAAAATGTCAATGGCGACACACTGGAAAACCTATTATTAGTAATGATTCGAAAAAATGAAGTGCTTATCAAGTCCATTGAAAAATCAGCCTAATGCGTCTTATAACTAATCATTCGCCAACGCCAAAACCCAGACTAAGGCCAAAGATCCACTAAAAATAGAAGATTACTAAATGAGAATCTTGTATGGTGATTTTCTAAGCACATCTTTGATGTGGCACAACGCCGAAAGTTTAGAGTACCCATTGTGGATCGAACTCACTACTCAATTACAATGATTGTAACAAGACAAGTTTGCTAATTATTGGACCACTTCGATGTGCCCTAAATGCGTTTCTTGTATCGTTGTATACCGACCTTGATGATCGACAAGTTAGTACTATATTAAACATAGTATCACCAGCAGCTATTACTATACCTAACAGAAGTTTAAGCTCTTAAAATAACCTAGTATCAGCAGCATCTCTCTGTGTATAAAAACAACGGGGACCCTTAAAGCAATTGTCCTCATGTTTTCGTTCTTTCGAAGTGGATGTTCGGCTATAGGGAGATGGTTAATGTTTCTTTGATTCTGCCTTGTGTCAGACTTACCCAAACTCCCTACAGCTTACAAGTTTTATGAAGAATTATCATCATCAGAATTATCAGAAGATTTTCATCGTTATCAGAAGGTTGGTTGTCGGCAGGTTGGAATATGTGGAATTGTGTGGATTAGTGTAAGAATAAAATATACATTTTGGATTTTAAAATATAAATTTATTAAAAGGAAAGAAGAACACAAGTTGTAAAAGTTAATGAGCAAATAGAAACATTATTAAGAAGTTAAGGGTAGAGTTCGTGTTCAATGATAAAAGTATGGGTATCAAGATTTGTAGCAAATGTTCGTAGTAGTAATTGTTGAAAGAGTATATGCGTCTGTATGTATTCAGTGGGGATGTCTTTCGATGGAGAAGAAGAAGTAGAGGAAATTAGCAGGCGGGAGGATGAATATCCGTGTTTACCTGAAGCTTATCTCGTTACGTTTTAGCGTTGTCTCTCGCTGCTCCCATCTTAGTCTGTGATTGACGCTGACAAGGGCCTTTTATAGTATTCAGACTTTCGCACTTGCTCGCGAAGT
Source organism: Ascarosepion bandense (assembly GCA_037127315.1). Lineage (NCBI taxonomy): Eukaryota > Metazoa > Mollusca > Cephalopoda > Sepiida > Sepiidae > Ascarosepion > Ascarosepion bandense. The sequence continues at coordinate 2,239,261 of JBBBDQ010000970.1, forward strand.
CCTCAAGTTTTGTAAGTCTCTCCCATTGGTCAAAATCAATTTAATACCTAGTGGATTCGACTTTTTCTTTATGCACATGGTCAATGCTTTTTCTATTTGAGAAAAATCAGGATTTCACGCATCGTTGTGAATTTTTGTAAAAGTGAACAAGAAGGTTGATTTCTTAATTTTCTATCCCCACAGAAACAATAAACTGTTCACTCTGAAGCAAAAATTGTTGGAGGGAGAAGAGATATATTACTTTATTGTATTAAGTATATTAAGTGGGGGATCAGTTTATTAAATCATAACAATAGAAAACTGATCACCCAGTTTATGCCAGTAGAAGTTTTCATTATATTTCCATTATATATTCACTCAATCTGTTAAGTGTCCTACACACAAACACACCAAAACAGCCAAGTGAAACTGAAATACATTTTTTAACAATTTTCGTTGTGTATGCAATTTACTCAGGAAAAGAAATTCATATACATTTCTTTGTGTCATTTTCTTTAAAAAGGTTATCCAATCATCCCTTGTTTCCTGTTTAGGATGTGGTTTCCGGCTTTCTCTTTTCCAATCTTTTACTCATTTCCATTCTTTTCCTCTCTTTTTTTTTTCAATTGGAGTAGATAGACTAAACTATCGCCCGGTTCACACTCCACCCACGTCTATTGAATGGGTGAAGAGGCTCATCCCTTGTTTCCTGTTTAGGATGTGGTTTCCGGCTTTCTCTTTTCCATCATTTCACTATTACGTAGCCCCCTGCACATCAGTGGCGTTTCCGCCTTGCTCTTGGTGATATGATTAAAAAAAAAAGGTCTCTATGTTGTGCCAGTGCAGTTTCACCACCAATATTTTAGGTATCGTGAAATATTCTGGGAAGAAAGCATACGGATTCATTATAAACGTACCCAACACATAGCGAGGGTGGGTAGTTGATTCTAGACTTAAGCAGGTCGCAATTTTACTGTTTGAAAAAACATCTTGTCGGGTGTTTTGTAAATAAATAGCTGTTGGGGGGAATATTTACAAATGGAATTTCCTTCTTAATATATTACAAAGGTTTAATGCCCGTGTATGTTCGTTAAAGTAAATTCTCAATAGTCGTATTCATAAAAATAGCGGATCTTGGTGAACTTGTAGGGGCCTTGGTGATGCTTGTCAAATCGGCCTTGTGCCAAACACAACCGAAGTCCTCACAATTTGAAAAATCAGAAGGTTCAAAGATTAGACTGAAAGAATAAAAGTGTTTAGGTTGTAAAATAAGAGAAATTGTATTTACTGAACAGAATATATTGTTAAAAAGAAAATGTTCAAATAGAAAATGCATGAAGTTAATTAATTTGTATGAATTAAATGTTAAAAGAGCAAATGTAAGTAGTTAAGTGTTCCCCAGAAATTCATAGCTTATAGTTGATATTAGCAGAATGTGTGTATGCAAAAAGATTAAAAGGGTTACTGATAAAGTCTGTTTTCTTTTCTTTTTTTATGGCCGGCGAAAAATTGACAGGAAGATAAAGCAATAAAAGGAAAATTGTATTTATCGGACTTTAGTTTTTAGGAGTTATTTAAAGTATTGTGTGGTTGTTATTGCTATTGTTGTTATGACGGCGTGTGAGTGAAGACGAAGAAAGGAAAATTGGAAGGACAAGAAAAACGAATGTGTGACGCGCCTTTACGTCCGGGTCGGTAAATTAAATTTTCTTTAGTCACATTTTAGCGTGTCTGTGTTTGCTCCCATTTGCCTGACAGATTTTTGGTCAAGAGATGTAATCAAACGACATAACCATTTTTTAAATTAAGAAAAATTGACCGGTCATACATTTGCTATTTTCTACCAAATCAGAATTCTGATTCTTATTTTCACACCGACTTGTGAAATTTGCTTTGGTCTGGGTTTTTCAAAATGTTTCCAGTCTTTCTGAACTATTCTTTCGGTTGTGCACTTTTACTTGTTGTGTTTTAGTTAAATGTTTGATGATATAAGATTTGTATTGTATAACTTCGATATTCATTTTATATCAATTCTTTTATATGTTTTATTTTCGGTCAATATTATCATTATCTATAAAAGCTGCAGTGCCTATGGATATTGTTGGTATAGGCCTAACTTCATAGATTACACTGGCCATGGTAACATTTTAATATTATCGTATGTTCATTGGTCTATTGTAATGAGAGAAATGCCCGAGCACGTGAATAAACAAGGAGTCACATATGTTAAAACATTCAACTTGGTCATATTCCATTTATTCTTCTGAAAGAAATTCCTGACCATATTTCCCGTCATCACTATTTCATCTTTTTCCTTTTCCATTTGTCCATCTCCAAAGTAAATGTCTCCTTTGCATTCATCCCTTCAATACTGATGTATTCCTTATTTCATTGCATTTGGAAAAATTCTATACATTTCTTAAATTAATGGTTATATAAAGGATGCTTTTGTCTTGTTCCTCTGGTCAATAGGATTACGGGAGATGTCTGGAATAATTATCTTATTTGTATGCTCTAAAAAACTTTGTTCGTCTACAAATACAAAAACATACTTAAATGTCTCTCACCTTTAGTAATTCATTGTTGGCAAAAATTACTAATGTTAATTTTTACGTTTATTTTAGTTTTGGCTTTTTATCGTGCCGTTATTGGCGAGTCATCTGAAATTAAAACAGAAGATGGATTTGTAACGGTAATAGAAAGTAATCAATCTAATCACAAAAATATTAAATTCATCCCAACCAGTGATAACTAACAGAAAAATCATTTAAACTATTCAAAACAAGTGAGGTACACATTTAATTATTTCATTAGTAATACGACTTTTTTGTTATTACAGGAAGCCATGACACAAAGATAGTATGGATAATTGTCAGATATTTCGCAAAGATCAATAGCCTCATTAATCAAAACACAATATCCTAAAAGAATAATTAAATTGAAAGATAGAGTTGATTAAATTAAATGTTATTATGTTTCTGAAAAGAGTTGTGGTGAAATGGATATATGCTCGGAACGAGAAATCGGGAAGTCATGTTCAAATTCAAGTTGAATTCGTTGCATTCACTTACTCGCAAATACACCTGGGAAAGGTATTACTCAGTATATTATCTTTCTGGCTATGGGTTAAATAGCAAAACAGATTAGGTTCTATAGCCTTGGTTGACAACCAGTCTACCGCAGTAAGTAATCGTATCCTACTGCAGGAAAATATTTTGCCTAGACAGTCATGTCTCTTTCGAGACATAGTCGTCCAAGCATTTATCACGTATAGCACTTAACTGACCAGCTTACAATATTAATTTAATATTATTCACAATTATTTTTTTTAAATAATCTTAATTTCCAACTTCTTTTTTATTTAAGAATTCAAACTAATAATTGGAACATAAACCGTTTTATTTCTTAAAAACTAGAGTGGAATGACTACAAATATTAAACAGACAATGCTTTGGAAGGTCATGACCAGATTTCATGATTTGGTCATTAAGGAGTTTTTATTTAAATGTCTTAATAGTTGCAACAATTAAAATTGCCATAAAGGCAAAAGAGTTCTACTTATTAATGTATAAGCAAAAAAGGAGACTAGCAAAAGATGGAAAAAAAGAGGCAACCTTCTGATCGAATCTTAGCAGATCTTTAGGACACGTTATAAATATATTTTAATATATTCCCTATTCCATAATGAGATATCAAAATAAAGTTATAATTATTATTCATTTGTATATTCAGACATTCATTTTTACTGTCATTCACTTATTCAGTCATTCATTTATTCAGTCATTCATTTATTCAGTCATTCACTTATTTAGTTATTCGTTTATTCAACCATTCATTTATTCAGTCATTCGATAGTACTTCCATTCATTTATTCAGTCATTCATTTATTCAGTCATTCAATCATACTGTCATTCATTTATTCACTCATTCATTTATTCAATCATTCAATCATACTGTGATTCATTTATTCAGTCATTCATTTATTCTGTCATTCAATCATACTGTGATTCATTTATTCAGTCATTCATTTATTCAGTCATTCAATCATACTGTCATTCATTTATTCAGTCATTCATTTATTCAGACATTCATTTATTCGGTTGTCGCAATTTACGCCACTATAGTCAGCCTTCTCATCCATCTGAAAATTGAAGTTCCTGCTGACATTTAATGCAAAGTAGATATAATTATACTATTCCGAAACTATTTCAAGAAACCCTTTATTAACATAAGATAAATACAGTTAAAAAGTATTTATAATAACATATATTATTAAAGTTCTTACATAGGATTTAATTTAAGTAAGCTTCGGTGTGATGGAGAGTCCTGAATATCATGTATATGCCTCACCTTTTCCGATTTTGTCAGAAATTGTACATTAAATTTTACCAAATTTATTAAATGCACGAGATTTTTTCAATAACTATTATGCACAGTCTAATAGAATTAAATAATTTTATAAGGAATTAGACAGTTTTCTATCTTAAATTGTGATTGTTAACTTATATTACTGGTTTTGCGTGAGTCCTAGCTTATTTTGACATTTTGTTACATTGTTTAGCGTAATGAAAAATTATTTGAATTTTTTTATAATGATATTTTTCTTCAACATACTAAAATACAGCATTTAAAACCCAACTCATTCGATTTTGAAATATCGTAAAAGTATGGTATGCCCTAAAGTACATTTAACTGAATGGTGCCTCAACTGGCAACGGAAAACGTGCGAGAGGAATCGGAAGACACATAAAGCTGTCGTCCATAAATTAAGCCAAATACGAAGACAAATATTTATTTTTGAAACAAAAGAAAGAATACTGAACTGCTACGTTATACCTAATATAATATTGAAACATCCCCACAGGCAAAGAAGAGAATCTACGCGACAGAAGAATGGTTCTACAGAAGAATGTTGAGAATACATCGGACTTCATAAGTGAAGAATACTGGATAACATATGCAGGCATTGAAGCAAAGAGATGAAGAAATCTGGTTTTGGAAACTGTCAATAGACAACCAGAATTCTCCTCATGTAAGTGAGATAAGAATACTTCCAAAATATCTATCATATTCGGATATGATCTACTGTTAAAACAAGGGAAAAGTAGATATTAACATGCTAGATAATGCAATGTGCCTTTCAAGATATCGTCCAGAACAAATAGACTTCCTAACAATCAATAAATCGATATTCAATATGTTCTCATATCATTCTGCTTTTTAACGAAAAACGTGAATTCTAACATGAAAGTGCTTTATTTGTTTTAATCTAGGCTATTATTATGGCAACTTGACCGACTAATAGAATACATTGCTTACTATAGAAATTAGTCACTCCTCTATTTTAATTGTGCATGTAGCCTGATATTTTCAACGCCTTCTTGAAAAAGTTGTTGTTGGTTGTTTTGTTTTATGGCATATCAACCTCGGCGGGTCATTTATTGCCAACTAAATTTGTATTTATTTATTGCTGGTAATACCTTTTTCTTTCAACAATTTATTGTTAGTTTTTTTATATATAAGTTTTGTGTCTAGTAATAATTTTATCTTTTTCGAGTATCAAGATTCATTGGGATTTGTTTGGAGAAACAAAAATGATAAGGAGTTTGATTTGGAGGCGGCTGAATTTACTCTGACGTCGGTTACTCTTTTAATATTAAACCTTTTTTTAATTTTCGTTTAAAATAACTCATGTAAGCTCCATCTGATACAATCGGCCACATACCAAGTTTTGCGAAATAGAAAATATTTTATTTATATCATACTCTTATTTCAATTTACAGAAGAATATTTTACGCTTTCCCCTCTCTTCTGTTTCCGTCTTTCTCATCCATACATGATTGATGCTAGAATGTTTTTCCTCTGTCTCTAACATCATTAAGAAAGAGAAAAGATTTTAGATTCGTTGCGGAATTGTGAGTTCCGAGGTGATCTAGAAACGATATCTGTTTGTATTTACGGGTGAAAAAAGGGTTAGTTTGACAATTTTGGATGGTTATCGCGTGTGGCAGTTAACTGAGAAAGAGCAAAGGGTACTTCAAGACAAGTCTCACCAGAAAAAACAATAGCCTTAGTTGGTAACCGGTCTACCCCAGAAAGTAACGGTAACCTACTGCAGTTGTGTCATTAAAGAAACATAGTCGCTCAAATTAATTATATGCCATTTAACTGACTGACTTTTATCTATTATTTATTTTTTATTGTTCTTGAATGAGAGATTTATGATTATAGACGATATCTTATAGAACGCGAAGAATCATTGCGAAAGTGGATTTTATGTACTCTTTGGAGAAACGAAAATGATAAGGAGATTCATTTGGAGGCGGCTGAATTCACTTTGCCGTCGGTTACTCTTTTATCTGTTAATATTAAACCTTTTCTTAATTTTCATTAAAAATAACTCATGTAAGCTCCATCTGATACAATCGGCCACATACCAAGTTTTGCGAAACTGTCGGTTTGTTGTTTTGCTTTATGGCATATCAACCTCGGCGGGTTATTTATTGTCAACTAAATTTTTATTTATTTATTGCCGGTAATACCTTTTCTTTTCAATAATTTATTGTTGTTTTTTATGTAAGTTTTGCATCTAGTAATGTTTTTTATTGTTTGTTTCGAGCATCAAAATTCATTGGGATTTGTTTTTAAGGGCAGGGTCCCCAAGTCCAAGTATTTAACCCATAACTGAAGGGAAGGGACAGATTAATACCTTTCCCAATGGTACCGGTGCGTAAATGAATGCAGGGTATTCAACTGGAATTCGAACTCGGCTCACCGATTTCGCTTTCCGATCCGATATCCACTGCACCACAACGCACATCCGTCACTAAACGCTTACAGCACCTGGTATTCCCAAGCGGTCACCCAAGTACTGACCAGGCTCAACGTTGCTTAACTTCGGTGATCGAGCGAGAACCGGTGTATTCAACGTGATATGGCCGTAAGCCATTGAAAAAGTATTTTAATTTAAAAGTAATTATATTTTCTTTCAACATACTGAAATACAGAATTTTAAGAGCTGGCGCATCCTATTTGCAATATCGTTAAAATATGACAGGCCATAATGTACATACATTAGCTGAATAGTTTTTTAATCTGCAACAGGAAACCTGAGGTAGAATTTCGAAAACGCATAGGAATAACGTAAATTGTCTTACATGACCCTAGTAAGATATGAAAACAGCAATGTTTCTTTAGAAACAAAATAAATTATACTGAACTATTATGTTATATCTATCTAACTCTATGGGAGAGAATATTGAAACATCCTCATAGGTAAAGAAGAGAATCTACGTGACAGAGTAGTGTTTCTACTGAAGGATGTTGAGAACACCCTGGTCTAATATATGGACAGCGAGAATGATTTGAAATTAGGAAAGAGGGCTTGGGAAATTTAAAACTAACAGGATATATTGAAGAAAGACAGAGCGGAGAGAAAGAGTGTATAAGATAGTTAATGAGTTTGAGTGAATGAACGGAAAAGTAGAGAAAAAAAGAAGTATAAAATGTAAAAACTTACTTTAAAAAATATAAGAAGTTGAGAGCCATCATTACGCACGTTTAGAGGCTATAAATCTCAAAATATAATTTAGCGACTAGAACTGAACTACGGATCTGAAGTGCAAAGGTTTTAAAGTAACGCGTCAAGCAGATCCAGGTGGATGGGTTGTTGGTGATATGAGTCCTTCGCTCGACGTTCATTAACCTATTATTTTTTTTATAATCGTGTCACCCCAAGCAAGGCATTTTACTGCCACAGTTGTGCAGAAGGTTACATAGGAGTGAAAGTTATGAGAAGGAGTGAGAGGTTGCAGGGGGTGTCAGAAAGAGACTAGAAGAAAGAGAATACTGATGAGAGTGGGTTAAATGAAGAAAAACATGAGAAGTTGAGAGCCATCATTACGCACGTTTAGAGGCTATAAATCTCAAAATATAATTTAGCGACTAGAACTGAACTACGGAACTGAAGTGCAAAGGTTTTAAAGTAACGCGTCAAGCAGATCCAGGTGGATGGGTTGTTGGTGATATGAGTCCTTCGCTCGACGTTCATTAACCTAATATTTTTTTTATAATCGTGTCACCCTAAGCAAGGCATTTTACTGCCACAGTTGTGCAGAGGGTTACATAGGAATGAAAGTTATGAGAAGGAGTGAGAGGTTGCAGGAGGTGTCAGAAAGAGACTAGAAGAAAGAGAATACTGATGAGAGTGGGTTAAATGAAGAAAAACATGAGAAAGAGGATGTAAGTTAATGAGACAGGAGATGACTATTGACTTTACATTTAAATTCTTGCTGATTATAACTGTTCTGAATGCAAGTATGCGGAAGAGAATTCCACAGGCGGGAAGTGCGAGAAAAGAAGCTGATGGAGCAGAATTTGCATTTACAATTTATTGGTTTCACAGTAAAAGGGTGAGACCGAGTTTGTAATCTTGTGGCTCGAGCAAATTCATCTAGTGTTAATATTGGATATGTCTATATCTCAATATTTACACTGTCTATATAAATGAATATTTAACTATACATAATGTGTTCCAAATGTAGGTGGCCAGAAAGTGAAAACATTTATTTTGAGATTAAATATACAATTATATTTACTAATATAATTACAATAACAATTTATTTTTATTGCGTACAATAATACAAATGAGCTTAAATTTTATCAACTCAGGGGCTCAAACTATAATCCATCGTAATTCAAACAATTTCAAATTCTACTCCTATTTTACTCAAGTTTCTTTGTGTATTGATTTCATGAAATATATTTCTTACGAAATTTTCTTTTTCAAACCAGCAACACTTCTTGGTTTGCGACGATAAATTTTGTTTTTTTGTACTCACCAAAAGAAGAATTTCATTGGGTTAAGTCAAGTGAATGTGCTGGTAAATTAATTGGATCTCTTCGGCTAAGCCATTTACTTGGAAATGTTTCATCAAGATAATGCTTGCTCTCGGATAATGTGGAGGGGCCTCATCTAATTGAAAGAATAACCGATACACAAAACCTATTCCACATACTTTCGAACTACCCTATATATATACATACAGACACATACACACAGACACACATATATATATATATATATATATATATATATATATATATATAATATTTCAGACCGGCCTCGGCCTTTCATCAGAAAGAAATGATTTTAAAATTTAAACTAGGAACGTTCGTCGTGAGGAGCGTCTTTGGATAGATGTTTACATCACGTGACGTAGAAAACGATAGAGATTTTTTGGATATTTTTAAAAACGTAAACCTAACTGTAATAATACCGGTCTGAAATATCCAATATATATATATATATATATATATAATAATAGAAATAAATAATATCAAATATTTTTTTTTTTTTTTTATAAGCGTTTCACCCCGAGCAAGGCATGTCACTGCCACTACTGTGCAGGGGGCTACGTAGAGTGGAGAAAGGCTGGTTAAATATAGGAAATAACAGAGGGTGGGTGATAGGCGGGTGAGGATACCGAGAATGAGGGTTGGGTAGATGAGAGTGTTGTGAGAATAGTTGGGAGTTAGTGTGATAGGAGGTGTCTATTGACCCTACATTTAAACACCTGGAGATTGTAACTGTCGGGAAAGCAGACTTGTGGAAGGGAGTTCCACAGGCGGGAAGCGCGAGAAAAGAAGCTGTTGGAGTAGAATTTACGGTTACATCTTATTTGTTTAACTGTAAGAGGGTGGGACCTAGTTGCTAATCTAGTATCTCGTGTAAATTCGTGCTTGGGCGGCACCAGTGATCTAAGCTCATCGGAGCAGAAGCCATGAAAGTACTTGTAGAAGAGGCACAGGGAAGCTACATCACGCCGGTGTGAGAGCGGCTGCAGCCGGTCTGCCAAGTTAGTATCAACCACGTTACAGATCCTCCTTTGTATTTTGTCAAGAAGCCCAAGGAGAGCAGCAGGGGCACCCGACCAGATATGGCAGCAATATTCAATACACGGGCGGATGGTAGATTTGTATACGTGCAGAATAGTTTCAGGTGGGAAAAATTTCCGGGCCCTGCACAGAGAGCCGACTTTCATAGCAGCAGATTTGGCAATGGATTCAATATAGTCATTCCATTTGAGGTCCGCCGAGAGTGTAAGGCCAAGGAGGCGTAGTATTTTAATCTCTGGGAGGCTAGCCTGTCCCATGCTAATGGGAGGTAGATGCGATTGTCTATGGTGGTTAGTTGATAACAGCTTTGTTTTGGAGGCATTGAAATTTACCAACCATTTCCTACCCCAGGTCACTACGGATTGGAGGTCCCTTTCCAGTGCGGCAGCGAGGTTCACTTTGTCGTCCAGACCTGGTTTCTGATCGATGCGGGAGTAGATTGTTGTGTCGTCGGCATACATGCCAACTTGGGATCTAATGGTGTCGGGGAGATCATTAATGTAGATCAGAAATAGCGTGGGACCTAGGATAGAACCTTGAGGGACGCCCGCGTTCGTCTGGTAGTTTTGGGAGGCATGCCCATTTAATACCACCTTTAATGTGCGGTTAGAGAGGAAGGACTGGATGAGGTCAAACAGATGTCCAGTTATCCCATAGCTTCGCAGTTTGCACAAGAGGCCAGCATGCCAGACCCTGTCGAATGCTTTGGAGATATCCAAGGCAACGGTTCGGGCTTCACCATTCTTGTCGAGTGCCTGGTATATGTACTCGGTAATGGTCGTTAGCATATCAGCAGTAGACCTGGTGAAGCGAAACCCATACTGTTTGTCAGAGAGAAGCCCGTTGGTCATAAGGTGCTGAATCACCTCGGCGTTGATAATGGCTTCGAAAACTTTGCCAAAGATTGGAAGGAGACTAATAGGACGGTAATTGGCGGGGTCTGAGGGTTCGCCAGAATTCTTAAATATAGGTAGTACGCAGGAGGACTTCCAACAGGCAGGAAAGCAGGAAGCAGATAGGCAGAGGTTATAGAGTTTAGAGAGGACAGAGGAGAGTTCTGGGGCACATTTCTTCAGTACTATGACTGGGATTCCGTCACCGCCGCTCGCTTTGTGTGGGTCAAGTTGCGCAATTATCTTGGCGACCAGCGAGGGCGAGATGAGGACGTTATTTAGTTGAGCCTTAGTTCTGGGTGGGAAGTCTGGTGTAGGTATTCCTAACGAGTCCAGTGTCGAATTGGTTGAGAATTTACGGGCAAAGCATTCAGCCTTGTCGGCTGGGGAGGTGAGAACTTCAAATTCATTGATTAGTGGGGGTATTGAAGTCTTGTTCCTGCTGAGCACGCTTTTGCAGAGACGCCAGTAATCTTTGGAGCCAAACTTAGAGGATGCTATGCGTTGCCTAATTCTGGTAGCAAACGCCCTCTTGGCTTCGTTCAGTACTTTTTTACACTTGTTCCGTGCTGAGGTGAAAAGGCGCCTGTTTTGGTTCGACGAGCAGCTTCGATAGAGCCGGAAGAAATGGTTCCGGTGTGCAATAGCGGCCGAGCAAGCGGGTGAGAACCAGGGGGACGAATTAGGTTTTAGTTGGAATTTTCTGGCAGGGATAAAAGCATCGATGCCAGCCTTAACCCAAGAGGAGACTTCGGAGGCACAGTCTTCGACAGGAAGATCAAAGACGTTGTTCCAGGGGACGTCGCAGAGGAAGTCCCTGAACGAGTCCCAGTCGGCTCTTTGGTAGCAGTATGATATTCTGCTGGTCTGGTTTTCTTGGGAAGAGTTAGTGCGGATTGATATGTTTACGGAGACTACGGCGTAGTCAGAGTTTCCAAGGGGGCAGAGTTGCCTGGTAGTGCAGGAGTCTGGGATGGAGGTAAAACAAAGGTCGAGTAAAGAGTCCCTTCCGTTAGGGTTTTTAGAGAAACGCGTGGGGAAGTCCACCACTTGCGTTAGAGCTTGGGCTATTGAAAAGTGCATGGTGCGGATCCCAGCAAGGTCGGTGGCTGAGTTTTCAAGCCACTTGGTGTGGTGGGCGTTAAAATCGCCAAACACAAATATATGGGCAGATGGGTGAGAAGAAATAGCCCTGTCGATGTTATTAGAGATGCAATCAAGTAACGTACAGTCAGAGGAGGAGGGGGAGCGGTAGAGGAAGAAGAGATAGCTAACCTAGCTTAGAAGTGAGAGACGGAAGCACATGAAAGAATGATCAAGGGATTCAAGAGATGTGACCCTGGCTAGGGGGAGTTGTTCGCTGACATATACACCAAGCCCGTGCATATGGACATTGGAGTCCTTCCTGAAGAGAGGAAGGTAACCAGGAACGAACAGCTCTGAAGAGGGGATAGAAGGGTCAAGGTTAGTCTCACATATAGCTAAGATATCGGGTGAGTTAGTTAGAAGGAAAGACTCTACACTATTAAAGTTACTGCGAATACCTCGTATATTTGTGAAGGTAACGCAGATAGGTTTGGGCGATTTACGACTAGCTGGTTTAGGCTTGCTATTTTGTTTGTTAAATTTCATGTTGGTTGTAGTTGTGGATAGAGAGAGGTCTAGAGTAGGGTCAGATGGTCGTTAATTGCAGCAGGTGAAGGATGGAGAATGGCGCCGCCTGCAGCATAATGTGGCCTCGGGGTTGCCCATCGGAAATTCATGCAGGGACGCCCGTCCATGCGCGAAATGGCACTACAGGAACCCCGATATTATTCAACTGTTGATCAGAGCAGCCTCTCGAGACGCTACGCAAGAGTTCGAGCTCCTAACTACCAGTCGGAAGCAGCAACCAGGAAACTGCCAACCCGGTACCCTCAGAATGAAGAGACTTTGCCACCATACTCACCAACTGCAAAAAGCTTCCAGCCGAACCGACATAAAGACCGAAAAAGAGAGAGATGAACCGGGAACCCCTTCCTAAACAAGAAACAAGGCGATCACCTCTACTCCTGTCCAAAAGAAGGGGGTGGAGTGTGAGACCGGGCGATAGAAGGTACTATCTACTCCAATTAAAAAAGAATAAACGTGTGACTGAAGTTAATTAAGTTTTAACTTCGTATAAGTCAAACCTAAATTTGATAATTAACAACAATTTACACAAAAATTAGGCAGAAAAGATAAGAACCGAAATAAAATAAAAAATACAAATCAAAATAAATAAATAAATAATTCAAAAAATAAGATCACACTGGCTAAACTCACCAAGTTGCAGGCTGGCTGACAGAAAAAAGTTAAGAAAATTTCAAAAATTATCTCCATTTTGTTTCTTCTATACAGTTCTGGAGAGTTCTGGAGAGATTAAGTTACCGTAAGTAAGCAGTAACAGACAGTAGTGTGATGGAGGGGGGGATCACCTCCAAGCCATGTGTCCAGTTAGCAAGGGAATGACAGAGAACAATAAAAAAAAACAAAAAAACATGGCCGGTCTTAGAATTCCTACATATAACCAAAGCCCTAATATACCAAACCTAAATTTGATAATTAACAACAATTTACACAAAAATTAGGCAGAAAAGATAAGAACCGAAAATATATACATAATAATAGAAATAAATAAATACTGTGAAAAAAATACATTTTTAAACTTGCAACTTTTCAGTAGTTTTTCCTATACATATTAAGACAGTATACGTGGATCATCATTATGCTATAGTTTTGACATTTCGCTGAAAAATATTCCTAGCCCACAGGAATATTTTCAAAAGCCTGTCCAAAAAACTGAAGACCTAATACGAAGGATGAGATGGAAGGTGTTTTTCTTCATCAAAGGCCAGGGAGCTACTGAAAACGAGGAAACATCCGGATTTAGAAACCTAAAAACAGCTCCTCTCATAGATAAACTCCAAAACTTCGAGAATGACTTGTTCGAGATCGTAAAAAGAATCACCTTCCACTAACACAAAAACAAATTCCTCAAACACTTGGACACACTAGTAAGCAACATAAACAAATCCAATAAGGTCTTTGTCAAATCTGACAAAAGTTCAAACTTCTACAGAATGGATCCCAAAGAGTATAAAGAATTAATTAAGAAAAAAATTAACTATGAAATACCAAAAAGATCAACCCAGAGCACCAAAACCACATAGACAGGATAAACCAAGCAGACAAAAGAATTACTGATAAATTAAAAATTAGCGACAGGGTCCCCAAAATGACAACAAAGGAGGCATATGTGCTCTTAAAAGACCACAAACCGGATTTTTACCCTAAGTTACCAACGAGAATAATTAACCCTACAAAATCTGATATCGGTAGGATCAGCAAAGTAATATTAGAAAGAACCAACCAACCAGCAAATAAAATAATAAAATCAACTGACGCAGTGGAATGGTACAATGGACGTTATCAAATGGTTTGAAAACCTTGGGAAAAAAATAATGCCACCTTCTTACAGTTCGACATCATGGATTTTTACCCATTGATTTCTAAGGAACTCTTTAGCCTCGCCCTTGAGTTCGCCGAATTCTACTCGGACATCACTGATGCATAAAGAAATCGATACGAGCAATATAGGACTATATAGAGACGGCGGACCCATGAGAATTAATGAATCTGCAGGAAGTAAGGTCGATAAAACCAAAAAACTAATTCATAGTCTTTAAATCCTTCGGTCTTAACGTAGTGATTAACTCCAACATCAAGAGAGTAGACTTTTTAGACATAACATTAGACATAGTATCGAATACTATCGCACACTTTCCAACATTACATGAAGAATAATTCGAACCCAAATATAGAAACCCCAACTCTAACTCCCGCCATCCATTATCAAACACATCCCATCATCGATAGAACGCAGCCTTAACACACACTGATCTTTTAATCAATCAATTAACTTCAAGCTGGGACATAAATTTCTTCAACTAATAGATAAGCATTTTCCTCAAAATAACCCTCTAAATAAAAATACAATTAAACTAAGCTATAGCTGCTCCAATAAATAATTAAATAATTAAAATAAAATAAAATAATTAAAGTACATAACAACAAAATATTAAAAGCACACAACAAAAATAATTCCAACACTAATGCCAATCCAGCCCATAATTACAACACCTGTAACTGTATAAATACCCTAACCAATGCCCCATAAACAACAAATGTCTAACGAAATCCCTGATACATATATGTTCGATCTCATCCATGGAGAATCCTAAGGATGAAAAAATGTATGTCGGAAACACCATGAACATATTTAAAAAGCGATTATATAATCACCTCTCATCTTTCAATAACAAAGAAAAACAAGACATGACATCTCTCTCCAAATATTTTTGGAAGTTAAAAGACGAAAATAAAACACCTAAAGTTAAAAGGAAAATCCTTAAGCAAGCAAGAACAGCTACATCTATAAAGGAGCCATGTTTCCTCTGTTTTCAAGAAAAAATTGAGATATTTAAATATATGAACAGTAACAAGCTTTAAAACCAGAGGAATGAAACCACAGTAAACTGCAAGCACATCAGAGAGCTAACATTACAATCATTTTAAAATAATATTATAAGAGTCAAAAATAGGACCCATACATACATATATATATATATATATATATATATATATATATATGTAAAGATGAAGATATATGTATATATGTACATATGAGCATAAAAATTCTCTAAGGTTTTATATTAACTATAAATAAGGTGTATAGCCATAATTAGTATAGACTAATAGAGTAATGTTGGTAAACATAATCGGTATTAATCAGTATTAATTCTAAAGTAAGGTTAATAACTAAAATTAGTAAGTTTAATAGCCATAATTAGAGTAAGGTTGATAACCAGTACTAGAACAAGTTCAAGAACCATAACCATAATTAGAGTAAGGTTAATAACCATAACCATAATCATAATAAGATGAATCATATATTAACTAGATATGTGAATAGAGGTTTAAAATTAAAATAAGTTGTAGGACCATAATTAGTATTAACTAATAAAGTAAGGTTAATAACCATAATTGGTGTTGATCACTATTAATTATAAAGTAAGGTTAATAACCATAATTAGTAAGGTCAATAACCATAAGTTTAGTATGGTCAATAACCATAACCATAATTAGAGCAAGGTTAATAAACATAACCATAATTAGAGTAAGATTAATAACCATAAATATAATTAGAGTAAGGTTAATAACCATAACCATAAGATGAATCATATATTGACTAGATATGAGGATAGAAATTTATATGAAAATAGAAATTTAAACTTCAAAATTTAATAGTGAAAAGGATTTCCAAACAATGATCAAATTAAAAATCAAAACTTTACAATGAAATAAAAACATATTCCCTCAACCCAAAGTTAAGTTTTAAACATGCAAACTTCCATTGATTGTAAAAACTCTGCTTAAATAAAAATAAATTAAAAAAATATCCACGCCAACTATTATCGGCTCTTCTAAGAAATCCATTAAGATATAGTCTAGCCAACTGATAATTAGAATTTACAACTGTCTAGATTCAAAGACTTCCATTGATCACTTTAGAAACACCACAAATAATTTCCAACGTTCATAGACTGATTCCCCTATCTCGCTACCCCCCACCAAAACCTCTAACTAAACACTCTACACAAATAACAAACACCAACACCCCTAACAAAACTAAATAAATATAAAGGAAAAGGATTTCTACTACTTTCCAAATCGCCTGAAGAGGCATTGGGCCCCCAATGCCAAAACGAACATGCCTTCGTCGTGATTATATATAGAGAAATTATGTACATATTCTAAAGTATAATATATATATATATATATATATATATATATATATATATATAGTGATAATATTAATATACCTCTCATATTAGGAAAGGTTTGATATGCTTAATGAACTTAGTAAATAGAAATGCAATATGGCAAGTTTATAGCCAAGAATGTTAGAAATCAAGTCAATTTATTGCCTTGTGATTTAACATGTTGAATATATATATATATATATATATATATATAATAAAATATAAAATCACTTTTAAATCTGGCCATAACATATTAATAAAATCACTTTTAAATCTGGCCATAACATATTGCATTGTATTTGAATACAAGGTTCTGTTGTCATTTTGCGCTATCACGCGGTGTGAAGTCATAGAACCGCATTGAACATTTGCGAACTGCGTTTGTTATTTTTGGTAACTATTGCCGTTGCCTAGCGGAGTTTTATGTCAACACAAAATAAAATCGTCGGCGATGGTGGATGTTATCGTGTTACCGTCTTGGTGACCTCTCTGAAGATGGCTCATGTGAGCCGAAAGCTTAGAAACAAATTAATTAAATAATATCCAATTGTTGGAGAATTTTTGTCTTTATTTTCTACTGAAATTAAAGCCAAAATACGACGTTTAAAACGGCTCATGATTAAACATAATAGACATTCATTGTCTCTTATATTTAACAGTATATGTTTAGAAAAAAATATATATATACATATATAAGTGTGTGTGAGTGTGTGTGTGGGTGGGTGTCTAGCAAATTATACCTACTACGGCGCAAGGCCAATGAGATATATTGGATTGTGTATAAAGAATGCGTAATGCTAATCGGATTCTGCCTCACAGTATTACGCATTCGTCATACACAAGCCAATGTATCTTACTGGCCTTGCGCTGTAGTAAGTATAATTTTTATGAATTAAAATACTGACACGCTTATATTTGGTACAGAAGCAAAACATTAGTATCTGGCATCTGGCAAAACATTAGTATCTGGCATCCTCCATTCAACGGATTGAACTCTTCTATCTACTACATATACTTCCCCACACAAGAGATGGAGAAAGATCAGCAGAAGACCGATAGGCAGAGACAGAGAGAGATAGCCAAGACTGCTACTGTACGACCACTGCGAGAACCAATTCTCGTATTACTTCCTAACCCGTATTTATCGTTCTACTAACAGAGTTCCAAGTATTTGTATTTTGCTGTGTTTAATATATATATATATATTTTGGTGTTTGTATTATTTCTTCCTGGACTCTTAACCGTGTCCAGGACACTTGGTTTATCTCGGTCATTTTTTTAACCAAGTGACAGCTGTTATTATTTATGTTTTTGCTGTCTTGTTTATAAAATATACAATTCAGTTTTTATTATCAGATATTATACGGCAAAATTATGGGGCGAAAGGATACACAGGTATGTTTTTTAAATTAATTAAAAATCGTACATTTTCAATGACCGGTCGTAACAATAGCAGGTAAACATTTTCTAATGGCGTTTGTACGATCCGTTGTATGCTCTGACCTCCTTCAGGTGCTAGGAATTTTGAACCGAACAGTTTATTACAATCACTAGGGTATATGAACGATATTAATAGCGTAGTAGTGCCTCTTTTGGTAGTCATGAGTTATCTTCCTCTAACACTGTAAGTTACTGTGTTCATCCCTGCTGTAGCCTGGTATTGAACTACCAACTCTTTGGGTCATGCCACAGGAACTAACTAACGTCTATATCCACTGAACCATATGTGCTTAAGAACAACTGAATTTTGGGGACTTATATACCTAATGTTCAGTAAACTTCTTTTAATGTAAATAGTGTAAGCACTAGCTCATCTCAGAAATATAGACAAATAGAACGATCTATAATTAAATTTCCTACAAATGGCAACAAAGATGAGAACAATAGTCCGAATAATGTAAATACGTTAAATACTAAATCATCTCAAAAATATAGAAAAATAGAATCATATTTTATTAAACGCCGTACAAACGGCAACAAACATGAGGACTATAGTCCGAATAATGTAAATACTGTAAATACTACCTCATCTCAGAAATATAGACAAATAGAATGATCTATAATTAAACGTCGTACAAATGGTAACAAAGTTGAGGACAACAGTCCGAATAATGTAAATACGATAAATACTACCTCATCTCAGAAAAATAGACAAATAGAACGATCTATTATTAAACGTCGTACAAATGACAACAAAGATGAGGACAATAGTCCGAATAATATAAATACAGTAAAAACTAACTCATCTTAGAAATACAGGCAAATATTTTCTGATTGGTTCAAAATACATGACGAAATGCAGGCATCGCATTCTGAATGAAGTCAGCATATACAAGTGTATAAACATTATTTCTCTTTATTTATATTCTGTTATAATTTTGAAACTTGAATTATGATAAAAACTTTGCCTGGGAAAATGAGTTTTTAGATTTAAATCAAATATTTAAATATTTATCATTTTATTAAGTAAAATTTTATTGAAATAAAAAAATAATTGATTCGTTTCGTTTTTAATTATATACCTTATTTAACTTTTCACGTTCAATTAAGTTTCGTAGAAACTTAATATATGTTTAAAAGTGGTGTTCATTTTAGCTCTATACACAACATGGTGGAAACTTTTGGATACCCTGATGAGAAAAGGACACTTAATTTAAGAAGTGCATTTAAAGCTCTCAGCTTTACTTAGAGCGATGAAATGTAACTCACTAAGCCAAGTTATAAATCAATTTCGCATCCATTTTCCACGGCTATCAGAAACCTGCTATGGGCTTTCCTGAAGCCAAATAAAAGCTGTCTTAAGACTTGGATAGTGCGTCAGTGAAAACACAAAGCAAGACGATTACGAGTTTTACATGATTTAAATCAAATTTCGGAAATGAAAAAAACTTACTCTCATACTTGAATATAAACAATGAACGTACTATTGTTACAGCTGTTCCTACCGAGGAATATGAATGCAAGATTGAGTGGATTTAATCAAAAATAAAAATGCTGAAAACTTTTGCAATATCTTGTCACAATAAAAACATGTTTATATATTTTACTCATAGTTAATGAAATAGTTAATATTTACAACATTAATTATAGGTTTATTTAACGTATTAATATTTTGCAATCAATTCACCTTATGTAATGATTCCTCTGAGACGTATGTTCATACTAAGTATGAAAGAAAATAAAACAGAAATAATTAACCAGAAGATAGAATAAAAAAGAACATGACGATAAAACAGATGATAATCCTTGACATGACATTATTTTTTAAGTTAAAATTTGACTAAAAACAATAAACTGGAAGATATTTCCATTAGCGTGAAGTGCGTTAGAAGAAGCTGTTACCATAGAACTTGCAATTAAACCTAACCACTTAAACTGCAAAATGACTAATCCTTGTCGCCAGTGTATCATTGCGCTTAAATGCGTAAAGTAATATAGTATAGAAAAAAGTTCATTACCGTGAAATAATTAAGAAAATCGGCACAGAGAGTCACTTTCTCTCTCTTTCACTCTCTCTCTCTCTCTCTCTCTTTCTCTCTCTCTCCCTTTCTTTCCCTTTCCCTCTCTCTCTCTATATATATATAAAACGAGATTATAATTATACTCGTCATGAAAACCTTCCTCGAAAACTATCGAATGAAGGGAAAAAGTGGTTGTAAAAAATGAAAGAGCTTAGGGCATGAAAGTCAGTCAAAGGTGTTCGGACCGAAATCAACACGAAGCCCAAAGAAACAACGCGACAGGAGTAATCATCTAATAGAAAGCGCTCAATACAAAAGTAGAGCAAATTGAATAGCACCTAATGAGACAGATGAACCTACCTACGTTTCACCTAAACGGATCGTCAGGGAAAGCTGGCTTTTGTAGGTAGGTTCGTCTGGATCATTAGGTACTATATATATATATATATATATATATATATATATATATATATATATATATTGTAATTCAAAGAATTTTATTTAGGTTATTAATCTGCACATACGGTGGGAAAGAGACTGAAGCCTATATTCAGAACTAATATTATTGCAGATTAAAAATCTCTAAATACGTAGCAGAATCAACAGATCAGTGGTAGCAGAAATATTCAAGGCATAAACAAATGTTAGACTGGTTTAAGACAAATTCTGGCAAAAACAAATCGTCTAGCACGACACAATGAAGAACCTTCTTATCAGAAGACGAAGTAACTGGTTTAATATAATCGTTTTATTTTATTTAACTTTTCCTTGTACATGAGTCTAGAGGTTTTTAAGGTACAAAAAGATTAAGAATTACCCTACATTTTTTTATTTGTTCTATTGAGTTTCCAAGTATTTTTCTTAAATCATTGAACTTTCAAAACATTATAGATCTTTTCAGATTATAGATCTTTCAGTCATTCTTTGATATAATAGATCTTTCAATGTTTCACATTATAGTTCTTTCAATATTTCAGATTATAGACCTTACAATATTTCAGACTATAGATCTTTCAATCATTTAGATTAACGATATTTTAATTGTTTTTTCAGATTATAGCTCTTTCAATCATTCAGATTATAGATCTTTAAATCTTTTAGATCAGTGTTTCTCAACTTTTTTGGCCATGCCCCTCCTAATCAGATCTAGAATGCTGATATCCGCCCTCCCATATGTCGATATATAGTTCTTATGTAAAAGATGATTAAAACACCAATACTTTGACTTAAGCTTTTGCTTTAAACTTGGCATGTAAAGGGTGATAATATAAGAATTATGGCAACTAAGAATATCATAAGCGAAAATCGACTATAAAATTATAATACAGCCATTTTGAAATCTAGAATATAGAAAAATACTTTTAATTAAAGTAATAATTACACTTTTATTTCAGAAAGTATTTTTAATACCATGAAAACAGAATATACGAAGGATTTGGAAACTTTGCAAAATGAAGTTTTAATATTTTTTAAAATGGAAGTTATTCCCCAATTGGCAGTGCAATCGATGGTAATTTAAAAATTCAAGACAAATGATGAATGAAATCTATGTAACATTGCTAAATTTTTATTTATTGGAATGTTGGGGATAATAGATCAAAAGAACAAAGACTTTCATTAGCAAAATACCTAACAAACGAATTGCCCCCTAAAAAATCAAATTGCCCCCCTGTGGGGCGTATGCCTCACGTTGAGAATCACCGATTTAGATTATAGCTATTTTAATCTTTCAGATTATAGATCTTTAAGTCTTTCAGATTATAGATCTTTTAATCTTTCTGATTATAGATCTTTCAAGAGTTATAGTTGCATAATTGATTTTTCGGGAAAATTCATAATTTTTATTATTTTTTTATAATCCACATTTGACAGTTAATCTAGATTATTCAGTTTTCAAGATTTTTGTTGGATTACAGATTACTAAAGTGTTTTCGATGCATTACCAATTTTTCGAGAAAATCCGGGATTAATAATCCTTGAAGAGACCTATTTGAATTTATTTGGAGTTTACTTAGATTATTGGTTGTAGTTTGATTGAACATCCAAATAGATTTTAAGAATTGCAGTATTTTTCAAAAGTTTTATTTGTATTACTTTTAAAGAGATTTATTTGAATTCTTTTAGTACTATTATTGAACTTTTAAGAGTTTTACTTGGATTATTGTTTTACAAAGTGTTAGATTTGAATTATTAATGTTACTGGAGATTTATTCGGATTATTGATTTTCCATAGATATATTTGTATTATTGATCTTCCAACGTATTGGTTTATTCATCTTCGAGAAAACTTGCTCAGATTATTGATCTGCAAATAAAATTACATGCTTTATAAATTCTCCATGAATCTTGATTTTCGAAATTTCTATTTGGATTATTGATCATCTAAGATGTTTATGTGGACATTTGATTTTCAAGAGATTTATTTATGTTATTTAACATTGAAGCAAAACTTGTATGAATCAGTTCTACTATTTATTCGCTTCTTCACATTAGTGGAACCTGACACTGCCCTTTTAAATGCAGTCTGCCGATAATATACACGTACATACGGGACAAAGAAATACATTCCTGCTTCAACTACCACTGAAGGGCTGGCGCTGATATACGTCAATACTTATTTTGTAGTGTAAGAATGAGGTTCTGTCACAGAGTTCGAATCTCCGGGACTTGCATTAACTGCATGTTAAGTGAAACACGATCCAGAGGTGAAGAAAAGATAACCACTTTTATATAAATACGGTGGTGCATTAGAATTTGATATTTCAGTAAATTTATTAGGATTATTGATATTGTAAAACTTTTATTTGGAATATGAATCTTCTAACATATTTATGTGGACAATAGATCATATCAGATCATTTTTTCATTTTTTATTGTTGATCGAGTAATTGTTGACTTGTAAAATGACAATTATACAAAGCTTATATTTAGGTTGTTAACATTAAGGAATTTTAATCTCCTGTGAATTATTTCGATTATTCATCATTTTCGTGATTTGTTTCGATGTTTGGTTTTTCTGTCTCTTTTTTCTTTCTCTCTCTCTCTCTCTCTCTCTCTCTCTCTCTCTCTCAATATATATATCGATACAGACTTGTCGCTCTCTCACCGGCGTGGCATGGCTTACCTGTGCCTCTTCTACAAATATTTTCACGACTTCTGCTCCATTGAACTTAGCTCACTGGTGCCCCCTAGGTATGAATTTACACGAGCTACTAGATAAGCAAATAGGTCCCACCCTTTAACAGCCATACAGATAAAGTGTTACCGCATTTTCGACTCTAAGTGCTTTTTGTTTTCTCGCACTTCCTCCCTGTGGAATACCATTCTATATATTGCTTCCCTGACAGTTACAATCTCCAGGAATTTTAATGTAAGTTCAATAGACATCTTCTATCTAACTAAATCGCATCCTTTTTCTCTAGCTCCTTTTTCCATCCATCCACCCCATTACACCGGTATTCTCATCCGTCTATTACCCTCTTCCTGATATCCTCTATAACTAATCCTTCTTTCTCATCACTTTCCCCCCTATGTAACCCCCTGCTCAACAGTCGCACATATGAATTCGTGCGATTGACCTAAAAGTCCTTAATTTAGGTACAGTCAGTTAAGTGCCACACGTCAAACACGCGTTGGGCGATCATGTCTCGAAAGAAACATGACTGACTGGGCAGAAGATTATCCCGCAGTAGGTTGCCATTGCTTTCTTTCGAGTTATCATCGGCCATGTGTGTATCATGTACAGCAATTAACTAACTGACTAATCCATTTAAAGATATCAAATCTGTCAGACGAATGATTAAAATTACTTTGATAGAATGGTCGTTGAGGGTCATAGAGAGAATAATCCTCCTTTCATCATCGTGGATAGGCTCTAAGAGTTCATCTAAAAAATGGTGTAGCAAATATTAGAAACAAAACCAATTAATGACTTTCAATTAATGACTGGTGTCTTGGCTTCAGTCACATTAGCGCTGTCCTAACGTTTTCCCCTTGTGTCTTTTCTGTTATTACTTTCATGGTAAATGTTCTAATGAACTCAAAGAAACGATTGCGTAAATCTTGTTTTGAACGTAAACTGACTTTCTTGCAGACCAAAGCATTTACAAGAATTTCGTGTTTTACAGAAAACATTTTAGGACGATTTTGCTAGTACAAGATTTGTTTTGAATTAATTTATCTTTCCTTTATTCATTTACTGGCAGTATAGCCCGGCGTTGCTCGGGTGTAATGAAAGCTTAGAACTAATGCATGGTCCTGGAGCTGAAACTTTTTGGACGTTGGCACGAAAGATTGAAAAAGCAATAGCTGTTTCCAGGTAAAGCAAAACCGTAGACTGAAAGAAAAATGAATGGATGTAAATCAAATTTTGATTTCCTGCTATCGATATCAAATAAGTATTTTTCGTCGTAACCTGAATTTTGAAAGCTAAATAATTCCTCTGAGTAAATGGTATCATGGCTGAGACTAAGAACTACAATTATACCTACTTAGAGCCAAACCCGAAGCAAAAACTAAAATAAAAGGGCTGAAAAAATACAGTCATGCAGGTAGATAAACAGACACACACGCAAACATCTTGCCTTATATATATATATATATATATATATTATCGATTTTCTGCACTATTATAAGAACTGCAACCTTGAAACTTCTAAATATAGTTTCTTATGTCTTTGTCTATGAGTGTATCAAATTTGATTAATATCGGACAACTCCTTCTATAACACTATTTTTTCGATTATCGATTTTCAATACTTATCGGGGTACCTCGACACAGAAGCTAGGTTAGAACACTCTCAGACGCTTATAGTACAATTGTGTTAATTTTCAGGAAAATTGTTTCAACCGTTTCGGAGTCTATAGGTAACGGACCCCAAGACACACACACACATACACATACACAGACAAAGTTCCATTTATAAATAAGTTTAGATTCTTTTTTGTTTGAATTAAGATTTTTATTTTTTATTTTTTTTTTAGTTTTCACGTCGGATTTAGGCAACACTTTTTTCTGAGATAATGTATAACATGGCTACTGTTATTTTTTATGAAGATTTATTTAATTTAATTTACTCTTTTATTCATTATATGTTATATTTCAAAAAGTTTTGGAGAAGATTTAAACGTAAATAATTGTATTTAACTTTTGAACAGGGTTTTTTGTATAGCTTCGATATCATGCTTGATCGTTTGGCCTTCGTCTCCGTCCCAAACGGACGGAAAATGCCGGTCATCGTGTCTGGCAGAAAACCAATATGTTGAATTTGTGAAAGACATGTGACTGCTCCTCTTCTTGTCCAGGGTATAATACAATTAGACCTCCGGAACTCGGGCAGCCCAAATTCCCCACTGGCCGGTACCGATAGTTCTACGCCGCCTGTAATAGGCATTTCAGCGACTCAAACCGGTGCGAACCAATCCACGTTTTGCTCTAGTCACCCATTCACGGCAAAACTTATGCTTTCTATAAGTTCTAATTAAAAAAAAAAGGAATAGCGTGTCGTTCGGCAGCGCAGAAGGAAGGCGCCAAACAACGGGGTCTCAGTCTCCTAAAGACTCCAATGCAGAAGTCATCGACAGCCTAACTACCACTAACAGTTTTAAGAGTGACGTCCTGGCGTCGGTTTTAACCACTACTATGAAGTAAATGCAAAAGAAATGTGAAATGATTCAACATTTTCGAAAATTAAAAAAAGGAGTGAGATGTAAAGCGGTCGAAAAACCAAATCTTATAGGGGTTCCGTGCCCCTCATCCTTGCCCAGTCATTCCAATCATGTAAAAAAATCACGACCTCGTCTTCAATGACATTCACTGGCCCCATCTCACTCTATCTAATATGACACTTATAAAAAAGAAAGTAATTCCATCTCTTTATCCAGAGCATTCCACACCAGTCACGCCAGTTTCTACTCCTGTATCAACAACTCCGCCATTTCCAGAAAAACACGACCCATTCAAAAGCTAAAGAAATCCAGAAAAAAACGGATATATACATAAAAGTTATATCACCTCATATTGTCGTGGAAGACTTCTGACGGGTATCCAAGAATCAAGGTAAAAAGGTCTTGAGGTATTCAAAAAATTAAAATACCTTCTTAACATAAGAATTCTGAACGGAAAAGACGTCGGAAATTCACAAAACAGTAAAAAAAACAAAAAAAAGAGGATATTAACAATGGAGCGATCAGGTTCGCGTGCACGGTAGATATGGGGCATGATTGAAGAGGCCAATGATGGCATCTTAACACGACCCCCCAACTAGCGATTGTCGATAATAAAATGTGAAAAGTCTTCAACAATATTGTTCACTCTTTCCTGTATCAGTCAGTCTGTTAAGTGCTATACGCGGTACACGGTTGGGCGATCATGTCTCGAAAGAGATATGACTGACTAAGCAGATGATTATAATTACCATTAAAGTCTGTAGTAGAATGGTCGCCAACCATAGCTACAGAACCCAATCTGGTCTGTTATGTAACCCATTGCTAAAGGGAGAAGATATTTTTTTTTAATCATTTCACCCCAAGCAAGGCATTCCACTGCCATTATTGCGCATGGGGCTACATAGGAGAAGGTGAAGAGAAAGAGTGGTTAGACATAGGAAATGTCAGAAGGAGGGTGATAGATGGGTAAGGATACCGAGGCTGGGGGTTGGGTAGATGGGAAGAGTGTTTAAAAGATGGTTAGTGTGTTAGGAGGTGTTTATTGACCATACACGTAAACTCCTAGAGATTGTAGCCGTCGAGGAAGCAAACATGTGGAAGGGAATTCCAGTCAGGAAGCGCGAGAAAGGAAACTGTTGGAGTAGAAATTGCGGTTGCATTTTATCGGTTTCACTGTAAAAGGGTGGGATCTAGTTGCTAATCTATTATCTCGTGCAAATTCGTACCTAGGGGACACCAGTGATCTAAGATGAATTCATATTTTCCCAAGTGTATTTGAATGTAATTAATTCAACTCTAATTCGCACTTTCCTGTATAGGAAAATTAAAATTAACTTTTTCTATGGATTTTATTGGCCCGTCTCATAATGACATCATAAAGAGTGAAATGGTTTAGTCTCCATCTTCACACCCCCGCTACGTTCAGTGCAGAAGAGTAAACCTACCCGGTCTGATAATGCCTCCCTTCTAGGCTATAGTGAATGTCTGGGGCTTGAGGTTGGTGTCTCGCAGAGCGAAACTCACTCGCGAACTTCAGCATATACATATTTCAACGCTTCACAACGTGTGTTAGCAACATGCTACACTGGGTCAAGAAATTATTACTATTTCTGTTAGTAATTCTTCCACACCATGTAAACACTTTTGTCTTAGGGGCTTTACTGCCTTTTACCGTGGGATACAAATTAAACAAAAAAAAAAAAAAAAGGAAAGAAAAATAAAATAAAATAAAGTGGCACTCTAACAATAGAGATGTTTGATTTTTCTAATGAACTGATTATTTTAATGAATGACAAGGTTCGATTTGTACCTGATTCATCTTCCACAAACAATAATATAACATTTTAGCCAATCACGATGGATGTTCTTTCTGTTTTTTTCTTTTTTTTATTCCCTTTGTCTTTTTTCTTTTCTTTTTTCTTTTTTCATATACACCTAGACAACAAAATATCAATAGAACGAGTGATACAATAAAAGTAATAATCAAAATAGTGTTTGGTAACTAATCATGTATGAGATATTTTTTATATTTTTGTTGTTGATGTCGACATTTCTATTCGATTCCTTCTCGTTCATTATCTACATTGCATAGGCAAAGATTGAAGCGTACGACGCTAGCTGAAAATAAGTAAAACAAAACCTAAAACTAAGAAAGGAATTATCTAATTGCGGTGAAAGGTAAAAGATCTCGTGTTCTTTTGAAATTAGATGATGAAGACATTTGTGAGTAAGGAGAAGAGAGAAGTCGGTCGACAGTTTTTAAAGCGATACAGAAACACAGAAAAGTGACTTAGGTACATATATTTGTTTATCTTTTAGTTTAAAGAAGGTGAAGTATATTTGCTTGACAGGAAAAAATATAACTTGACGTCTACACTATTATCTTCTTCTTCATGGGCCGTGTTCTTTCAGGACGTAGGGGATCAAGGGCTTCTACTTGGATCTGTCTCTTGTCGCTCTCAATATGTTTTCTCTTGGTATCTCTCCCAAACCCTTCTCCGACATCCATTTGCTCAAGCTTATCAAGTATGTCTCGTACTGTTTTCCCCTGTATCTATCCTTTTATCCGTCTTGTGAGAATTCATTTCTCCAGGCGCTCCTTTCTCATTACGTGTCACGGGAAACTCATCTGAATTTTTTTATATTAAGTATGAGTTTTCTTCACGTTGCCATCCTCTCCAACACTTTATATTTGCTCAGGTGATCTGTCCATTGTATCCTCGGCATCCTTCTGTAAAACCAGATTTTTCCAGCTTCAAGCCTCTGCTTCATTCTTTAGATCATCCAACATTCACTTTGATACAGAATGACCGATATAACTTAAATGCTACTGATGGTGTTCCTTCATTTGTCACGTAACTATTTGCAAAAATTATATTACAATAATTTCCGAACAAACAAGTAAACCTGGAAAATTACACTATAATTAACCGAATTCGAAATATATTTTAAAATGTAAAATTAAGAGATATTGTTACATAGTGACTTTCTATAATTTCAAGTCTTTTGTTACTCCAGATAACTTCAACCTTTTAGCACTTCTTTTTATTCTTGTCTTGCCATGCATTGGCTGAAACTAATGATATCAGCAAATTCTCACTGCTTGTATTTCCTTCAATTTGCCTCGTGTGTTTTATATTCATAGTCCGCACTTTTCTCATCCTGTATCCCAAGAATGTCAACCATTTCAGATTGTAATTATAGGTATCCTGGTAAATCCGATTTTATGACACATAACTGTTTTTGTCCATGTGATTGTTGGATGGTTGTTTTGTTTTATGGCATATCAACCTCGGCGGGTCATTTATTGCCAACTAAATTTTATTTATTTATTTATTTATGGTAATACCTTTTTTCTTTCAACAATTTATGTTTGTTTTTTTATATAAATTTTTTGTGTCCTGTAATACTTTTTCTTTTTGAGTATCAAGATTCATTGGGTTTTGTTTTTAAGGACAGGGTTCCCAAGTCCTACTCTTGTTATTTAACCAATAACTGGAGGGAATGGACTGATATATATATATATATATATATATATATATATATATATATATATATATATATATATATATATATAAAAGCTTTCATTACACCCGAGTAACGCCGTGCTATACTGCTAGTATATATATATATATATATTGGAGTAGATAGATCTATCTATCACCCGGTTGACACTCCACCCACGTCTAAAGAACAGGTTAAGAGGCTCATCCCTTGTTCCCTGTTTAGGATGTGGTTTCCGCCTTTCTCTTTTCCAATCTTCTCACTTTGTTTTTTGTTTTTTTTCAATTGGAGTAGATAGACTAAACTATCGCCCGATTCACACTCCACCCACGTCTATTGAACAGGTTAAGAGGCTCATCCCTTGTTCCCTGTTTCCAAGGGTACCAGTGCTTAAGTAAATGCAGGGTATTCAACTGGAACTCGAACTCTGCTCACCGCTTTCTTTTTCCGAGCCGATATACACTGCACCACAACGCACATCCGTCACTCAACGCTTACAGCACGTGGTTTTCCAAAGCGGTCACCCATGTAAGTACTGACCAGGCTCAACATTTTTTAACGTACGGACGGAAGAACTAAGTAAATGAGATAGGTACCGACTTGGCGGCTCGACTACAGCCACTTCCCCACCGACGAGACGTGCCCTCCCTTTATCTGTTCCATAAGTACATTCATGGCTTCTGCTCCAAAGAACTTAAGTCACAGGTCCCACTGCAGCAGGTGTTTACTCGTGCAACCAGATTGGCAACTGGGTCTCACCCATTCAAAGTTAGATTAACCAAATGCAGACTTCAATTCTACTCTCTCAGCTTCTTTTCTCGCACTTCCTGCCTTTGGAACTCGCTTCCATATTCTTGCTTTTCTGACAGCTACAACCTCCAGGAATTTAAATGCAATGTCAATACCCATCTCTTAACCACTTGAATCTAGTTCTTTCTTTACTACCCTGTATATCTTTTCCTTTCTCTCCACCTATGCAACTGTCACCACACCTATATTCCCATCCTTCTCTTGCTCTTTTCTAACTGGATCATCTTCACTCTCTTCTACTTAATCTTTTTACTATTGCCCCCTGCACATCAGTGGCATTATCGCCTTACTCGGGGTGATACGATTTTAAAAAAAACCTAAGTAACTAAGTAACTAATTAAGGAAGGAACAAGCAGAATTATTATATGATACAGTTTTCAGCTTTATAATTGCTTATTTTTTTTAAATCACAGGTGTTTGATCACATAAAAAAATAAAAAAATAAAAAATAAAATAAAATAAAGTGAGAAGATTGGAAAAGAGAAAGCTGGAAACCACATCCTAAACAGGGAACAAGGGATGAGCCTCTTAACCTGTTCAATAGACGTGGGTGGAGTGTGAACCGGGTGATAGATAGATCTATCTACTCCAATATATATATATATATATATATATATATATATATATATATATACTAGCAGTATAGCCCGGCGTTACTCGGGTGTAATGAAAGCTTATATATATATATATATATATATATATATATATATTATCTATTTTTTGCACTATTGTGAGAACTGCAATCTTGAAACTTCTGAATATATTGAACAGGTGAAAAGGCTCATCCCTTCTTCCCTGTTTAGGATGTGGTTTCTGGCTTTCTCTTTTCCTATCCTTTCACTCTTATGTAGCCCCCTGCACATCAGTGGCTTTACCGCCTTGCTTGGGGTGATATGATTAAAAAAAAAATACATAACTGAGCGAATGATTAACAAGATGAAAAATTGTTTAGAGACACCAGTAGTTTAAACTAAGAACATTTTCAGACAATGATTTATTGATAGAATCAGTCACTTATATAAAAATAAATAAGTAAACGGATGAGTAGAAATTAGAGTTAAGAGTTAAATATTAAAACTTTAATTATAAATGTTTTCTCGAATTACTGTCGGCGGCGTGTCATCGCTTCTCGGGCGAAACCGCGGTGACGCAAGCGAGCCCCAGGAGACCCTGGAAGAGTTATCTCTTCTTCGTAAAGGACCGCGTCCGTTGAATCGGCTCGTCCGGAGATAAGAAAAAGGTATCTGTAGAGCGCCGTCGTCTATGTTCTGCGAGGACCTGAGCGCTCGTAATTTTCCTCAACTCTTTATTTTTAGTATATCTTAGAAAAGATTGATTTTTTTACTGTCCTTTTTACTTGTTGCTCTGTTATTCCTTTAAATGATACTTTTATTCGGCTCCTCGTCCCTAAAAACTAAGCTCTGAGTTTTAAAATTTTCATCTACCTTTTTTCATTTTATCTGCTATTTCCATGCCGCCTTCTGCTCTAATTGCAATTTTTGTAAAAGCATTCCTTACAGCATATTAATAGATCACATGTTCATTCCATTGTTTTCTCAACATCCTTTCCTAGAACCATATTATACACACCTCTGTGAATCAATTGTCTAGGATTGGCATTTCATAGAAAATCAGTGATCGTTGATTCTTAACAAATGTTTACTGTTTCTTGATTCCTTCTTTATTTTTATAAAACTTCGCTATACGAATGTGTGTTCGGATTATCATGTCAGATTTTTCATCAGACGTTTTAAAAAAACCCGTACATAATTCATTTTCAATTTTCATATCTTTTTTTCTATAATTGCGACTTTTGTAACCGTATTCTTTAGAACCTCCTAATAGATCACATGCCCATTCCATGGTTTTTTCAGCATCCTTTTCTAGAATCATATTATAGCTCAACATCTCTGTTTCTCTGTGGTGAAAATTGTCCATGATCATTTACCTTACAGCACGATTGGCATTATACTGAAATACAGTGATCTTTGATTCTTAACAAATTTTTACTGTTTCTTGATTCCTTCTCTATTTTTATAAGAAAACTTCGCTTTACGAATGTGTGTTCGGATTATCATGTCAAATTTTCCGTCAGACGTTTAAAAGACTCTCATATATTTAAAATTCTGTATATATTTTATTTTCGCACCTCCAATTTGTAGTTAGCCTCAAACGAATTTTCTTTTGCTAACAGTTATATATTACTAGCAGTATAGCCCGGGTCTAATGAAACCTTTAAAACTTAACCCATAGTCCCCGGGGTGAGACTCAGCCTAAAGAATATTTGTGTGAAGTTTGGTGAGAATCGGATAAAAATTGTGGATTTCTATAAAGGACATACAGACAGATAAACAGACACACACACAAACATCTTGCCTTATATATATATATATATATATATATATATATTATCGATTTTCTGCACTATTGTAAGAACTGCAACCTTGAAACTTCTGAATATCGTTTCTTATGTCTTTGTCTATGAGTGTATGAAATTTGATTAAAATCTATAACCCGATTTTTTCGATTATAGATTTTCGATATTATCGGGGGTAACTCGACACAAAACATATCTAAGAACACTCGCAGACGCTTATAGTACAACTGTGTAAATTTATAAGAAAATCGGTTCAGCCGTTTCGGAGTCTACAAGTAACGGACACACACACACACAGACACACACACACACAGAGACAAAGTTCCATTTATAAATAAGTTTAGATGTCTTCTTACAAGTCACAGTTAATTACTTTCTTCTACCTTTCCTTAAATACCTGTAGGATTTTTAGGAATTTTCGCCAACACCAAAAACTAACATCAAAAACTCTTATCTGTCAACCATCACAAGCAATCTCTCCTGCCACCGATGAGCATGGACAAAGCAAATCTCCCGGAAAGCAATACACTGCGCCTCCTCGGCATTACGCTATCTTCTCACCTCAAGTGGAATCATTACATTGAAACAATAGCTAAATCAACTGCTAAGAAGGTTGTGTCACTGTGTCGAACCAGGAATGTTTTTCCGCCTGAATCCATTTTGCAAATATACAAATCAACCATCCGACCGTGCATGGAATACTGTTGTCATATCTGCTCAGGCACCCCTGTTGTTAATCTCAGTTTTCTCGACAGGCTCCAGAGGAGAATCTCTGATGCGATTGGTCCCAACCTGGCAGCTCGACTCCAGTCAGTTTCTCATCATCGGGATGTGGCTTCCCGCTGTCTCTTCTATAAATATTTTCATGGCTTCTGCTCCGACGAACTTGGTCACTGGTGCCCCCTCCACAAGAATTTATTCTGATAACCAAACTGGCAACAAAGTCTCACTCTTTTACAGTTAGATCAACCAACTACAGGCGATAATTCTATTCCAACAGCTTCTTTCCTCGCGCTTACCACCTGTGGAACTCCCTTCCATTATACTTGCTTTCCTAACGACTATAACCTCTAGAAATATAATGCAAAGTCAATTCCCTTCTCTTATCCACTTAACCCCAGTCCTTTCTACATCCCCCGGTGTATCTTGTTGTTTTCCTTTCTTTCTACTTTTGCAACTGTCTTCACCCTTTGTTCTCATCCTTGTTACAGTCTCTTGTGGCGCAGTGGATATTGGCTCGGAATGAGAAATCGGGGAGCCGAGTTCAAATTCCAGTTGAATTCCTTGCATTCACTTACGCGCAAATATCCTTGGGAAAGGTATTAATCCTTCTCTTCCTTCCAGTTATGGGTTAAATAACAGGACAGATTGTGTTCTATAGCCTTGGTCGGCAAGTAAGTAATGGTAATGGGATATTGTTTTGTCCAGTCAACAATGTCTATTTCGAGACATGATCGCCCAAGCGTGTATCACGTATGGCACTAAACTGATAGTCGCTTCAAATTCATTGTTTAGACAGGAATTCAACTCATCGAAAAATTAGAAATTTACTTAGAAATTATTCTTCGAGAGTAAAAGCAGTAAATTTTTGAGGAAGGAATAATAGATAAATTTATTTGATGACTGAAACCGCAAGAAAGAAAGCGTAATCATTGATTGAATAAATGTGATTCCTCATCCGTATGTGGCTATGTGGTACACTAATAGAAGATCGACCTTGAACCCACAGATTTCGGGGCTTACGTTATGGACAATAGAAGATACTCTATACATTAACCAAGTTTGATATTATCTGACAAACGTGAGGGCTAAATTCACTACGCAAAAGTTCTGTGGGATTATCTTTCAAAACGCTCATATATGCATAAGCGTCCAATGCCATTTTTCCAAGATGGGAGTGCAAAAGGTTACGGCGTTCATATGTCAGACAGGTAAAGCAGTTAAATGACAGGTATTCGACCGGTGGAAATTCATTGCACTTATGTCCATCTTGAGAGAAATTGCATACAATCCTTTGGATTAACCAAATGTCAACTTGGTCCTTTTTTTTGGTTGTTTAGTGATTTTTTTGTTTTGTTTTACTTTGTTTTTTTTTGTTTTGTTTTTTTTGTTAGGGTAGAGGGGAGCTAACAAGTTTATTTCCATTTAACTGAAGTTGATTATAAACAAATGGCAGTTACGAGAATAAAACTATTTTCACAAATAGTGAAATTCATTAGAACAGGGATTTTAAAACTATGAACATTACTACAGGGATTTTAAAACCATTTTCATATATAGTGAAATTTAGCAGAACAGGGATTTTAAAACTATGAACATTACTACAGGGATTTTAAAACTATTTTCACAAATAGTGAAATTTAGTAGAACAGGGATTTTAAAACTATGAACATTACTACAGGGATTTTAAAACTATTTTCACAAATAGTGAAATTCATTAGAACAGGGATTTTAAAACTATGAACATTACTACAGGGATTTTAAAACTATTTTCACAAATAGTGAAATTCATTAGAACAGGGATTTTAAAACTATGAACATTACTACAGGGATTTTAAAACTATTTTCACAAATAGTGAAATTCAGTAGAACAGGGATTTTAAAACTATGAACATTACTACAGGGATTTTAAAACTATTTTCACAAATAGTGAAATTCATTAGAACAGGGATTTTAAAACTATGAACATTACTACAGGGATTTTAAAACTATTTTCACAAATTGTGAAATTTAGTAGAACAGGGAGTTTTAAACTACACGGAAAATACAATAGTTTTAAAATTTAAGATTTAGTGGCAGAAGGTTTTGAAGAAATTCCAAAAAATGTTTAAATTTTGAAATTTAAATTCAAAAATATACAAAAGTGCTACTCTTTGTAGCATTAATAATTTATTATCACATACAGTATATGAAAATGCTATAAATTTTGAAATTCAAGTATTTTGTGTTCCCTAACCATTGTGTCCAATGCCATAGGTACAAGACGAAAAATATAATTCCATCAAACGACTTTCAGACTATACATCACCTTAATGGTAATGTTAACATTAGCCATTTCCTTTTAAAGAAATATTTGACCTTCATTTACTGTTTCACAAATAACCCTCTCGGTTATAACTTTAATTTTTACCTTAAAATCTTTTAATATATTTCTCAAGTTCAGTAACTGTTATTTTTCTTTCCAGTATTGACGAGGGTTTCCATCCTAACACTTTTCTTGCAGTAGTGGGGAACGTCAACATCTTGAGTGTGTCATTATTTTGTCTTCGTATTGCATGTAATGCCTATTTTAATTCTTGCTGCTGTTAAAATTCCTAAAATGGTTTCGTTTGTTTTAGTTGAATTTCTTGTTTTTGATTATGTAGCGCCAGCTCACAGAATTCGAAGAAGAATGAAACTTACTGAGAGCTACACGCTTCACTCGCTCGAAAACATTGTAGCAATAAATCTGAAAAATTCATGTTAAAATGTAGACCTGACGAGGCTATTTAAGAACATGAATCGAGGATTTATGATAATTTTTTTATCGCACTTTGCAGTCAGTCAGTTAAGATACACGCTTTGGACGATCGTGTATCGAAAGATACATGGCTGACTGGACAGGAGATCCTCCCGCAGTAGGTTGCATTGCTTTCTGCGGTAGACCGGTTGCCGACCAAGACTATAGAACCCAATCTGTTCTGCCATTTAAGTCATAGATGTAAGAAGAAGAGATAAATCATACTGCATTATTATATTAAGTATAATTAGTGGAGGATCAGTTTCGGGGAAGCAGGCATGTGGAAGGGAATTCCACAGGCGGGGAGTGCGAGAAAAGAATCTGATGGAGTAGAAAAATGCGGTTACATTTTATCGGTTTCACTGTAAAAGGGTGGGACCTAGTTGCCAATCGAGTATCTCGTGTAAATTCGTACCTAGGCGGCACCAATGACTTAAGTTCATCGGAGCAGAGGCTGTGAAAGTACTTGTAGAAGAGGCACAGGGAAGCCACGTTACGTCGGTGAGAGAGTGTTTGCAGCCGGCAATAGATTCAAATGTGAAAAAATATGAATTTTTTTGTGAGAAATCACTTTGTAGAAGGATTTGACTTGATTAGTATTTACTAAATCCGCATACTGATTTGTTATATGCTCAGTTTGGTTGGTTTTGTTTTACTGCATATCAACACCTCAATGGGTTATTTAATGCCGACAAGATTTTTGTAATAAACGCGTATGAAAAGAATATGGAATTTTTGTGAGAAATCAGTTTTGAATATCAGGTTTCATTGACGTATTTTTTGTAAAAATTGTTTTATCGAAACTCAGATTTATTACTTTTATATATATTTTTTCAAATAGATATTGCTGTTAATACTTTTTCTTCGAAAATGTTTTGTTGGTAATATTTTTTCTTTCTTAATATATTGCTGGTAATATTTTTCATCAAAAATGGGCTGCCGGCAACATTTTTTTTAAAAGCTATTGCGGAAATATTCAGTATCTAAACTTATTTAGAAATGGAACTTTGTCTGTATGTGTGTCTGTGTGTGTGTGTGTGTGTGTGTGTGTCTGTGTGTTTTTGACTGTGTGTGTGTGTCTGTGTGTTTGTGTGTGTCTATGTCTATGTGTCCGTTACCTATAGACTCCGAAACGGCTGAACCGATTTTCTTGAAAATTTACACAGTTGTAGTATAAGACTTCTTAGGTAGGTTTTGTGTCGAATTATCTTCGATAAATATCGAAAATCGATAATCGAAAAAGTCGGGTTATAGAAGAAGTGGTCCAATTTTAATCAAACTTGATACACTCATAGACAAAGACATAAGAAACGATATTCAGAAGTTTCAAGGTTGCAGTTCTTACAATAGTGCAGAAAATCGAAAATATATATATAAATAAAAGGCAAGATGTTTGCGTGTATGCTTGTTTATCTGCCTGTATGTCTGTATTTTTTCAAACCCTTTTATTTTACTTTTTGCTTCGGGTTTGGCTCTAAGTAGATATAATTGTAGTTCTTAGTCTCAGCCATGATACCATTTACTCAGAGGACTTATTTAGCCTTCAAACTGTAATTTATGACGAAAAAACTTATTTGATATCGATTGCAGGAAATCAAAATTTGACTTACATCCATTCACTTTTCTTTTAGTCTACGGTTTCACTTTAACTGGAAACAACTATTGCTTTTCAGTCTTTTGTACCAACGTCCAAAGAGTCTGAGCTTCAGGACCATGGATTAGTTTCAAAGCTTTCATTACTCCCGAGCAATATAATTCTATACTTTTATAGTTTTGGAGTTAAATATTTTCCTATAGCAGGGATCCTAACAGCTGCTACCACTCTTAGTCTGGTTTGGCCCAGGAACAACAGGAATTAAGAGGTGGATCCATGCTTCTTAAAACTTCCCAATAAGAGTTCTTCATGTTGGATTTAGTTTGCCATAAAACCTGGGAACCGGATGTAATTTATCATTATACCTAGGACGCCTCATTGGAGTGGGAGTGCCCTCTCTGCAGAATTGCATTTGGTGTATTCTGAAGTGTCAAGCGACAGGGCGTTGTTATAATGGGTACTTCCTGTGTTTTCATTTTAGTTCCAGATCATAGCTTCTCTCATGGAAATGTTTATCTTGAGTTTTATTTTTGAAAAATTCGTAGACGATATTGATATTCTGTTCAACATTATTACTTTCTAAAATATGAATACTTATGTCGTAAGTATATGTCTCTCCTCATCAGTACATTTTTTGTATAACCTAGAAACCAAAGAGTTCGATCGTCTTGACATCAATGACAACGAAGACGTAGATATAAAAATATAATCTTATATTTTTATTCTCTTCGGTGATAGTTGTGTGTAGAGTGGCAGTCAGAGGGAATCAAATACATACGCACATACGAGGTAGTTGACTGGCTGATGGTGTCTTCTTTTGCTTTCCCACCGAGTCCTCTCGCTGTTCATATCTTTTCCCGCTCTTAAATAAGCTGAAATTCCTCGATCTGACTCGATGGCGTCATTTTTGTTCAGACACATTTGTTTATCACTTTCGCATTAGTATTGACTTGGCCAGATATATTTGACCTCATCACATACCTATTTTTCAATGGTTTATATTTTTTGACCTTCAACATGGCCGCCTTAATGCAAACATATTTTTTATTTATCACTGCTTCTGACCCAAATCATATTTTACCTCTCACAAAAATTCTTTTTTCATTTCCAACTGACCGCGTTCCTTGCAATTCTTTTATATTTCCTTATATTGAAACAGCTGCCTTTGACTTAAATAATATTTTTAGTGTAATCATATTTTTGTCTGCCATCCTACAATCATAATTTTGAGCGAAATTAATTCTGTGAGTCAAAGTATATATTGTCTTCGATGAGGAAAGCAAATAAACCCGTAAGATGTTACATTAAATATGTTTTTTTTTTATTATGCGTGCGATATTCCTGAGAAAAATATATGGAAGCGCAGATGGGGAGATATTTTTTAGAATTAGTATTCAAGTAGTATTCAGTGCTTAGTCCTTATTTTATTATCGGGTTAGTCGTGACACCAATGTCTTTGTGATAGTTCTTATGTTTATCATTAGTTGGATAAACTTTGAAGAGTATTTACTTCCGCCTAACGGTTTCTTCGGCTTTTTTTTTATCTTATCTTTAACTCAAACTGTCAATTTATATGCGTATGTATATACATGAGACTGTAAAATAACACGCCTTCCTGCATGCCTTAAAATCTTTACCAAAACAACAGAAGAATCGAACAATGTTCATTAGCTGAAAAACATGGAATCATTCGAAAAACCGGCACAGGGCTTAACTGGAAATTATGAAGAAAACCTACTCAGAAATTCTAACAAATTCAAAGTCCATGATGAATACCTATGTAAACCAGTAATTGCTCTGCTTAAGATACTTATCTAAAACGTAATATCCTTGTGTAAGATTGCCTTGCAAAATTGCATGAAAAGAAAGAAATGTAACATTTTTTTTCCATAAGAAAAAAAATGTAATCCTATGTTTAATACCACGGAGCGAAAGAAATTACTAGTGGTATTGTTGATTTTGCAGTTTATTGTAAATCGCAATATGAATCGTGTTAAAGAAAACAAGATTTGTTTCACAAACTTGTAAAATCTAAAAAACAGAAAAACTAAGTGAAAACTGAAGAGAATAGAAAGAAAAAATATTTTTTAATTGTTTATTCAGAAGCTTTGGGTTTTCGGCCGACGGAAGTGAAAAATAGCAGTAGTCACAACAAGATTGTTAAAAAATTTTGATGAGGTTCAAAAGGTTAAAGTCTCAACTATGGGAATAAAAACGAATTATAAATCTCACTGGAATTGCGGTTTCCATGCTGAAAGCTAGATTTGCTGACGTAATCAGTTGAATCAAGAAGGGGATGAAGAGAGATTACGTCAGATAAAATATTGTTGCCTCATTAGTTGAACCAAATCCCTACCTCAAAATGTGGAAGTGGAAGTAATCTCGTTGGTTAAAGATTTGATTTGCAAAGATACCTCGTGTCTCTCCGCACCTCCGAAGAGAATTTGGGACGAGTATAAAAATCGTGACCCCGGCGGGCCAAATCAGTAGGAGCTGCCGAGCGAAAGAGACAAGACGAATTTAATGCCGCTGTCGCTACCCACTTCCCCACTTTGGCCGTTTCCGTAAAGCTTCGATAAAGAGCCTGGAAAAGACTTAAAAATTTGGAAAATTGACAGCTCTGATTATTCTTAAACGAAAAATTTCGCTCCGTTGTGAAAATTGAATTTGACGACTTTATGCTCTGCTTCTGTTGCTAATTACTTATTTTTATTTTTGTATATATAAAGACTCTTTCCGCAACTTATTCAGACATTCTCTAAATTATTATTTTTTTTTTGTACCGTATGATTATTATTATTATTATTATTATTATTTTTGTTGTTAACCAAATGTACGCGGGCGTCCGGCCTGGTTCGACGTGGTAAAAATACAGCTAGCAAGAGTTCGGCGTGGCTTTCTTGGATCGCAAGAGGGAGCGCCGTTATAATAGACGTCTTGATAACCAGCTACTGTATCGAAGCCATCAGACGACTAGGGACCCGAGGGCGACGTCACACCTACAAACAACTGACCACATTTTATCAGGCTGTACGGTAGTAGCATCTACAAAATATAAAACTCGGTATGACAGAGTAAGTAAATATCTGCCCTGGAAAATGTACAATCTTCATGTGAAGGAAACTGCTAGGAATTAGAATGAACACAATCCAGAACCGGTTACACACGTAGCACATGTAACCATTTTCTGGGACTTTAGAATACGCATTGACAGAACAATCAAACTAATTGCTTAAACATCGTGATCAAAGACCACAAAAATAGAGTGTACTTTCTCATTGACATGACAGCTCCTGAAGACTGTAATGTATCTGTAATTATAATGTCTTACTAAAAAAAAAACTAAAAACATAAAAATCTTAAAGCGAAATCCTTAAAGAATGTGATGCATGAAGACATCAATAATTTCAATTGTTTTTTGGGGCTCTGGGTTTGATTGAAAATGGTTCTGATAGATTAATTGAAGGGATTCCTGGCAGCCCAAACCTTAAAGAAGTACAGAAAATTGTTTTCACATGTATGAATGATTTGTTTATGTAAAATGAGCAAGTGCACTTAGGTTGTTTCATTTTTTTAATGTTTAGTGAAAAAGGTCATGATGCCATTTCTGACGTTAGATATTTCAGTTGGATCCGGAAGAAATATGCATGCAACTCAATTAAAAAGATAATAATAATAATAATAACTATAATAATAATAATAATAATAATAATAATAATAATAAAAAATCAATCACTGCCACCACAA
The DNA here is from genome assembly GCA_037127315.1 of Ascarosepion bandense. NCBI lineage: Eukaryota > Metazoa > Mollusca > Cephalopoda > Sepiida > Sepiidae > Ascarosepion > Ascarosepion bandense. Next base: position 2,280,532 of record JBBBDQ010000970.1, read on the forward strand.
AAATAACAATGGCAACAACAATAACAACAAAAAATAATATTAACAATAGCTCACTAAATGTATTACATATCTTCTACAAAAATGGGTGAAACAAATGATCCACAAAATTAAAGGTCAATAGCATGTCTGTCCACTATATGTAAATTGAACACATATTTCCTGTACTATGTACGTTGTGGTGCATTGCATTCACTTACGCGCAAATACCCTTGGGAAAGGTATTAATCCGTCTATTATTTCCAGTTATGGGTTAAATAACAGAACAGATTGGGTTCTATAGCCTTGGTCGGCAACCAGTCTACCGCAGAGAGCAATGGCAACCTACTGCGGGATAATCTTCTGCTAAGTCAGTCATGTCTCTTTCGAGACATGATCGCCCAAACGTGTATCACGTATGGTATTTAACTGACTGACTCCTCTGTAATAGAAAGGATATCGAAGAAATTCATGTTTGCAAAGGTCAGCTACTAATAAATAAAATAATAAAAACGTTGAAATCGCAGCACAGCTTGGATGTTTTACCGAATATACAACAGACATCATAGCAAATAATAATAATTGTATTAAAAGCTTTGGTGAAAATACAGGGAACTTTGTAAATAGATGACAAACATTAGTTAATATAAGTATGAAAGGTGAAGACAGGATCAATTTGACAAAATCATTAATTGGAAGTTGTGTAAGAAATGGGTGTTTCAGCGTAAGAAAATATTGTACCACCATTAATTAAGAAAGTGATTGAGTGAGAAACATGGAAAACTATGAGACGTTTTAATATGAACCCATTCAAAATCCAAAATGGTTACAATCAGCCCAAGCGTAATTGGTGAACATGGTACAGCTAAAATAGGGACATTAATAATAAAGACTGGTTTTCATTGCCCAGGGAAACAGTTACCGGAAGTAGGTATATTAGGTGGGTTGTTTTGTTTTATGGCATATCAACCTCGGCGGGTCATTTATTGCCAAATAAATTTTTATTTATTTATTGCTGGTAATACCTTCTTCTTTCAACATTTTATTTTTGTTTTCATATAAGTTTTGTGTCAAGTAAACCTTTTTTATTTTCGAGTATCAAGATTCATTGGGATTTGTTTTTAAGGGCAGGGTCCCCAAGTCCTACCCTGTTATTTAGCCCATAACTGGAGGGAAGGGACGGATTAATACCTTTTCCAAGGGTACCAGTGCTTAAGTGAATGCAGGGTATCCAACTGGAATTCGAACTCGGCTCACCGATTTCTCTTTCCGAGCCGATAACCACTTCACCACAACGCACATCCGTCACTAAACGCTTACAGCACCTGGTATTCCCAAGCGGTCACCCATCTAAGTACTGACCAGGCTCAACGTTGCTTAACTTCGCTGATCGAGCGAGAGCCGCTGTATTCAACGTGATATGGTCGTAAGCCAGGTGTATTAGGAAGGACTAGAATAATAATGACGGTAAGATCTAAAGACGTATTCAGACGGCAAAAGATGCATTCCCAAAGCTAAGCAGAGAATTAGGAAACAGAAAGATTTCGTTGCAAAGTAAAAAAGAGAGTACTGAATGGTTACGTGTTATTTTTCTTCCTATAGTGCAGCGAATGCTGGATGATCTCCTCAAAGATGACAAAGAGTCTTGAAACAACAGAAATGTGCTTCTACAGAAACCTACTGAGTATAACATAAACCGAACAACGACGAAATTTTGGAGAGAATAGAAACAAAAAAAAACTTATAATTAAACAAGAAAGGCTGTTGGAATGTCTGGGGATTATAATGAGGAAGGAGAGCTAAGAAAATCCGATACTCAAGGGATAGATTGAGAGAAAGTTTAAAAAGTGGAATGAAGCGTGTTGCTTACTTGATGAGATTGATGGATGGATAGACAAAGTTTGGGAGAAATTTTTTTAAATGGCACAACTTATTAGGACCTACAAGAGACAGGAAGATGTCGGGGAGGCTATTAAAGAGAGAATGGGAATATAAAAGAAAGAGAAATGAACTCTGGGTGTGTGAGGAAAATTGCCCGAAACCCATGGCTTAATATTTATAATATTTATTCATTATTTACCAGATATTAACGTCTTATTTAAATATATACTGAAATGAATAATAATAATAATAAAACGTGTAATAATGAAAATATGTAATTTTATTAAGAAGATGTATAAATCAAATGAGAATATTTAATTATATGCCAGCAAAAATGAAAATATCTACGCGGAATTTTTTACCCGGTGGTAATTTCTTGTTTGGAAATCAGTCAGACAGTTATGTGCTACATGTGATGCACTCTTGGACGATCATGTCTCGAAAAAGACATGACTGACTGGGCAGAAGATTATTCCGCCGTAGGCTGCCATTGCTTTCTGCGATAGAATAGTTGCCAGCCAGGGCTATAGAACCCAATCTCTCCGGTTATTTAACTCATAGCTATAGGCGGAAGAGATGTATTATATTGTTAAGTAGTAATTTGTGGGGGATCAGTTTATTACTTCATAACAATATAAAACCGATCCCCCACTTTATGCCCATTAGAAATTTTAATTATGCTTTCAACTATTATATATTCAGTCAGTCAGTTAAGTGTCATACGTGATACATGCTTGGGCGATCATGTCTCGAAAGATACATGACTGACTGAGCAGAATATTATCCCGCAGTAGGTTGCCATTACTTTCTGCGGTAGACTTGTTGGCACTCAAGGTTATAGAACCCAATGTGTCCTATTATTTAACCCATAACCGGAGAGAAGAGACGAATTAATACCTTTCATTTTTCAGCGTAAGTGAATGCAAGGAATTCAACTGGAACTAGAACTCGGCTCCCATATTTCTTGTTCCGTGCCGATATCTACTGCACCACAACGCATATCCGATGCTCGGTAATACTCCAAGTAAAATCGGCCATGTGACACATCCCGCCTATGTATGAAGGATCGGGTAAATGCCGAGACCGCAAAATCCATCTATCCTTGTCGGATTCATTGCCTTCTAGCTGAGAGGAACTCAGATGAGGCTATGCCGAAGGTAGAGTCTGGGAAAACGCAGACAAGAGCCCGTCCCTGCGTATGTGGGACTAGAGGGAATATTTGCCACAGCGTACGCGCTCCGTATTGCCGCACGGTAAATTCGTCCATGTGCCACATTCTATCTTCATGGGGAGGCTAGGGTAAATACTGAAACATATAAGCCGTATTTAGCGTTCGTCTGTGAAAATGCTGTAGTGATCTGCAGATGGAGTTACTCAAAGAGTACAATGTAAAGAAGCAGAAGACATTACAACAAAAAAATATAAATATTTTCCAGCGTGTCGACATTTTGTTATCACAACGGTTCTACTGTTGTGTCTACGTGAAGTGTACTTCCGAATTAGAAATAATTTTCCTATGTTTGAAAGAAATCAACATAAAAAAAAATCATATGTGTCTGTTGAATACTTTCTTTTGACAAAATCTCTGTTAAAGAAATGATTAATTTCTAAAAAAAAAAAAAAAGCAAGAAATGATTGCGGAATAAACGCTAATTTTCTTTTTCATTTGTCGCTGTCAGATTGAGCGATGTTTAGTAAATATCTTTGTGGTTGATGCGACAGTTTCCAATATTTTATTGACGAAATATTTTCTTCTTGATATTAAACATAAAAACATTAAGATATCACTAACTATTTTCCCTAACTTTCACGAACAGTAGATAGATTTGGACTAAAATGTGTATATGATTCATATTAAAAAATAGGTTCTGCTTATATACGATTTATTTCTTCAGATGTCAAAACTAGTGAAATTTTTAAAACGACTGATCAATTTCAAAAGGCAAGACGTTATATACAGTATATTCGGAATATTGTTCACACTTTTGCTGTTATCATGACGATTCTGTCTCGATCTGGTTAACCGGCAGCAAATTCTAGACTGATTTATTTATTTAATCTCCAATGCTAAACTGTTCTCATTCTAATACCCATGTCTCGAGATATCTCGTCTAGTTTTTCTTTTAATACTGCGCAGTTATTGTTCGCAGACAAAGGATTTAATTCACAAAAGGCTTTGTCACCAAATTCAAAAACCAACGCTTTAATCGGTAGGAAACAAAACAAGCTGTAGAGTTAAAAGTTAAAATGCTAATCACTGACTCATTGATTTTGTTAGAAATAAACAAATTTTCTCAAATTTACAAACTTTGCTTAACGCACACAAAATTCGTGAAATTTCACATCTCGATGCGAAATTTTTTCAGCCAATAGAAAACTAGGAAACATTTAAAAACAAAATATAACGGCCAGAATCACATCCGCTAGTGAATTCTCAGAGGACCTTTTGGAGCCCCACAAACAAAATAAAAGACGAGCAAGCTCGACCGCCACCAGAGAGAAAGGAGACAAGCAATTATCACTTACCCTTGAAAACCGTCAAGCGATCGATATTATTATTGTCTCTTTCTCGCTCATCTCTCACCTCTCTCCTCTTTTCTTTGCACCATTCACCCTGAGCGATAAATTCAAACACAATCCTACAACAATAAACGGTCATACATACATACATACATACATACATACATACATACATACATACATACATACATTCCTGCCTACGTACACAAACTCATTCAAGCAACGACTACTATGAACTCTTGATACCCATTACTTCTTAATATTTTTTCTCATCGAACATTAACTTCTACCAATTCATGTTATTCTTTTCTATAAATAAGTTTCTATTTAAACATAGAAAAGGCATACTTTTATTTTCCCACAAATTTACCTGCTGGTAACGTTCTGATAATTCTGGATAAAACCTGTAATTTGTAGGAAGTTTGGTTATGTTTCACACAAGGCCAATTAAAAAACTTTAACAATCTCCCTACTTCCACAAATCTACGACATTATATTTTCTGTCCGTCCTTCAATATGGCAGTGAATGCTGGACAATACCATCAAAGATGAACGAAAAGCTTGAAGCAACTGAAATGTGGTTCTAGAGAAGGATGCTGCGAATATCATGGATCGAGCATGTGAGCAATGATGAGGTCTTGGAAATGATGGAAACAAAAAGGAAATTAACACTGGGCATCAGGAAGTTCCTGGGACATGCAATGAGTAAGGGGTGCTTGGAGAATCTGATACTAACAGGCCAGATAGAGGGGAAAAGAGACAGGGGAAAGCAACGTATAACATATTTGAAGGACATAATCAGGTGGATGACGGAACGAGGATTGCATGGTGTAACAGGGGAAGGCGTGCTCAGAGCCAACATGGATAGGGAAACGTGGAAAGCCATTATCTCCTACGTCCTGAAGGGACAGGTCACATAGAAGAAAAAGAAACGTAACCTGTTTGCTGATTAGTGCTACGACTACAGCTGGTAGTGCCTGTTGTGTTTTTATTGTTGCTGCTAATTTTGGAGACATGCTATCATGTTCTTTGTTAACAGTTCCTATATTGTATTTATTCCTATGCTAGGCTTACTAAAACTGCCATTATATGCGCTAATTCTTTTAAACGTCTAATTCTCCAGTGTTGTCTATTGCGCAGTATTTTCACTTCTTTTCACAGGAACTGATGGCTACATATTTTTTACCTTACAAAGAAAGGCAATGAAAAAGAACTTTGGAAATACAATGACCTGCAAAATGAAATATGGACATGTTGCCCCAAAACTGTTGTGAATGAAGCTGGGGATTTGAGCTTGATAATGAAAAGCAACAAGTTAACAAAACTTCCTGATATACGATCACTCCAGATATCGCACAGTCCATATACGGTGAACACTTTTATTCATTTTTTGTGTTTTTGTTAATAGCTGAATTTTTTAAATTAAGAGAAAATAACAAAAGAATCAGATTCTTTCCATGCATTAAACAAATGGAGGTCAAAAACAATTTTTATAAGAATAATTTTATGAAAATATAGAACACATTGTGTAAGAATGCCCACGTTTAGCTCAAGATGATAACAAAAAGCTTTGATCGAAAGGTTTTGAACAACGGGAAAGAATCTCTTAATTTCTTTTTTAATAATTTCACCCCAAGCATGGCAGTACCGCCACTGAAGCGCAGGGGGATACATTAGAGTAAAAGTTTAGACAAGAGGAGAATCTGTAACGTGATACATCGCAAAATTGGCTGCTCGACTCCAGCCCCTTTCTCAACGGAGAGACGTTATGTCGGTTCTAGAAATATATTCATGGTTTCTGCTCCAACGAGCTTAAGTTACTGGTGCCCCTGTCAATGGAATTTACTCGTGCAACAAGACTAGCAACAAGGTCTCACCCACTTACAGTTACATAAACCAAATGCAGCCGTCAATTCTACTTCAGCAACTTCTTTTTGTTCTCATACAAACCTAGGTAGCAAAAGATTAATACTCTAAAACACTTGTCTTTGCGAAACTGCGTACGAAAAAATATTGGCAAGACGTAATATTATTTCGTGAGAAGAGCTGTCATCTTTGAAGAATCTTATATTTACACTCTTCAAATATTTAGGTTTATAAATAAATATTTCCGTGTCCGTACCTCTTGCCGTATTTTTGCCTATGTTGAGGAGTGTATTTTCCCGGTAGATGAAGATTATAATCGAGGCAATAAAAGATCTCTTCAGCAGTCAACCAACTACATACGCCTTGCTTACTCATTCAAAATGGCGTCAAATTATAAAGTTTCCAGACGGACCTGCAAGGCCAAGTTATAAATTTATTCTTATCGAGTACTGCAAAGAAATTCCTAGACAATTGTCAGATTTTCACATTGAAGTACTTTTTTATCACATGGCTGAAGAACAGTGAAAAATATCAGCAACGAATAATTTTGAAAACAAACGAAAAACGAAGAAACATCTGTCATTTTACTCAGCTATTTGGACTACAGAGAATACACAACCGCAATAATTATTCTGAGTTTCTAAATTAGACCATGTAAGACGATCTAGTTCTACTTTGAAAATCATCTTAAGAATATTTTAAGAAAAATAATATTCTTTGTCAAAATTCTGCTGAGGATGCCAAAGCAAAACTTGCTACCGAGCTTGTAAAGGACCTCCAATCCGAGGTGAACTGGGGTAAGAAATGGCGCTTGTATTTTAATGATTCCAAAACGATGCGGCTATCTATTAACCATCAGAGACAACAGCTCCTGCCCCCCACCCCATGGATCAGGCTAGTCTTTCTGAAAGTAAAACACTGCGCCTCAACGGGTTAACTCTCACAATAATCCTCAAGTGGAAGGACTATATAGAATCCATAGCTGAATCCGTTGATAAACGGTCGGTTCTCTGCGTAGGACCAGGAAGTTTTTCACGTGTGAAACAATCCTGCACATATATAAATCTACCATCCTCCCGATACAGTCAGTTTCTCAACTGCACAATGTGGCTTCCCTGTGTCTCTTCTACTGACACTTTCACTGCTTCTGCTCCGATGAACTTAGCTCACTGGTTCGCCTTATATATGAATATACTCAAGTCAGAAGATTAGCAACTAGGCCCCACCATTTAATGTGAAACCAATAAAATGTTAACACAAATTCTATTTCAGCTGTTTCTTTTCTTGCACTTCCCGCCTGTGAAATTTCTTTCTGTTTACTTTCTTCCCTGACAACTACAATCTCCGAAAATATAAATGTAAAGTCAATAGTTATCTATTATCGAACTTGCATCCTCTTATTCATGCTCCTTTCTCCGTTCATTTCTCTCTCATCGATATATTCACCCTTCTCTTACCCACTTCCTGACACCCCCTATAACCTGTCACTCTTTCTCATAACTTTCTTCCTATGTAACCCCTACGCACCAGTGGCAGTACAGTGTCTTGTTTGGGGCGATATGATTAAAGAAATGTACTTATATAGATTTCATAACTGCGAGAAAATATCTGATTATCATTCATTTAGCAACTATGTATTCAGTTAAAAATGTTCTTATCCATCTTGCTATACTACCTTGTTCGGAAGTAATGTTTCAGTTTTTTTTCTTATGTGTGCCTTTTTCTTTTTACTGGCTTAGGCGATCTTGGACTTCCATATCTTCCTGTTCTTTGTAGCTTTTATCTTTTTGTTATTTCTCACAAAACCTGTTAAAACATTTATTTACTCTAACTCATCAGGTATGTTTTGCGCTGGTTTTTTTGTCTTGTGAGTATCAAATTTAAATTAATGTAGAATTGCAACTTGTAACAATGAGTATATCATCTACCCCACCCCAAAAAAAGAACAATCATAATCACTATTGCATTTGATGTGCTCTTTGTGTAAATTCATGTGTCTGACAAGGACAATATAAAAGTTGCACTAATTAAATATGCATGTAGGACTTGACTCTAATTTCGTTCGTTTTACTTAAGTCTATATAGGTTTATTTTCTAATTTCCATCCAAGTCTGCCATTATTTTTGCTGGCAATGGAATAAGCCTCGGGTTATTGGCGCATTTAACTATACATTTTTTTGCATCTGTTTAACGGACAAATAAATTATGTTGAACAGCTAATTTCATAAAAGTCTTTACAGACGAAAACTTTATTTGCTGGAGAAAGTTTCATGATAATCTATTGCACGATTTTTCTAATGACCTTTTGAAACAAATCTACATTTGAACTGTTTATTCACAATTGGATTATGATCAACTTTTTGTCGTATGAGAGGGCGTTTTGCTCAGACCGTCAATTCGAATAGAATTAGACAATATTCCATAGAAAGAAAATGTTGCTGAGTTGTTTTTTTTTTAATTTATCGGGAGAACAAAATTAAATAAATTGTTTAATCGCAAAGAAAGACACTGTAGTTGCGTTAACCCAATTACTTTTGATCTTTTCAAAGATCATCTTCGGGGGTGGGGAATAAGAAAGACAAATTTATTGAAATTGCGATAACATCTTCATTCCTTTCTGATGTTGTTTTTTAAAAACACGCGCAAACGAGTTCTGTAATCAACCAACAAAAACGGAACTAAATTTATTACAAATACATCAATAACTTAAGATGCTGATAACATGCAATACCATTTTATATTTTTAACAAATTTCCGGTCAGCTTTGTTATATTGAAGCGATTTTTTGCACACACACGCACGCACGCACGCGCTCAAGAATTCTTGATTTTAAGTAAAATTTACTTTCTGTTTCCATTTTCTCAATTTTAGAGATTGAATTAAACTTTTTCAAATGCAACAAACTTTCGATTTTTCGTCAAGGACTTAAGAATAATTATTGGGGATTGCCTTTTTGTACATAACAATGGACTCGCCAGATGTGATCCTGCCTATAGAGAGAACGGCAGAGTGTAGTTGTAGAGTTGTAAAGAGTTGCTTAGTGGGTCAGTACCTTGGTGCAGAGTTAGTTGTAGGAGTTTGGATAGAGACTCAGTACCCGGACATACTATTTCACTGCAAGACTGTATATATTGATTTCTACTAATAGTATACTTAAATTGACTAACCCGTGTTCCAGTTTGTATATTTTGTTCAATACAATTTTCTCTATATATATCTGTTTTTTTATTTGTTATTTTGTGTGGTTTCACACTTGGAATCAACAACAATAATTATCAAACTAATTCTTTTATTACCCTTTTTCAAGTTTAATTATGTAAACAGTATGTTTGTCATCGTGAAGAATGATAATGCAAACCCTCCAAAAAGTCACAGAAAATGTGGATAAATCCATCAAAAGTGCTCTAACTGACGATAAAGTTCGACACTCTCAGACCGCATAAACTCAGTGAATCGAAACGAACTACTGTTCATGGCAATATCGGCCACTATCAATCCCCAGCCCGTATCGACATGGTCAAGGTCAACCAAGGTACGTTTAACAAGCAAATAATAAATTTAAAAAAATGAAAACAAGCAACTTGGCCAAAATAAATCATAAAAGTAAAATAAAGATGAAATAAGAATCTAATAAAAATAAATAGACAAACTATTAAAAGTAGCTGACAGAAAAAAGAAAATTAAAAACATCATTAGCAAACTATACTAAAAACGTAAGAACACAAATCATAAAAAGCTTCATTAAATTTTGCAAAAATATACCTTGCCAGCCAGAGCAAAACGCCGTCTCGTAAGGCAAAAAGTTGATCAAAATCCAATCGTGAAAAAACATATCAGACGTAGATTTGTTTCAAAAACTCATTCGCAAAAACTTGCAATAGATTATCATGAAACTCTCCACTAAAAAAAAGATTTCTCAAAATTAGCTATTCAACATAATTTATTTGTCTACTAAACACATGTAAAAATAGTCAGTCAGTCAGTTACGTGTCATACGTGATACACCCTGAGGCGATTATGCCTCGAAAGAGACATGACTGACTGGGTAGAAGATAATCCCGCAGTAGGTTGCCATGACTTTAGAATGGTTGCCTCGCAAATCTATGAAGCCCAATCTGTCCTGTTATTTGGCTCATAGCTAGAGGGGGAAGATATGTATTATATTATTAAGTAATGGGAGTTAGTTTATAACTTCATAACAATAGAAAAAAAAATCCCTCCATTATTATGCCAATTAGAAGCCTTAATCATGTCTCCAACTATTATATTCAGTCCCTCAGTTAAGTGCCATACGTGCTACACGCTTAAGCGATCATGTCTCGAAATAGACATGACTGACTGGGCAGCATATTACCCCGCCGTATGTATGCGGTAGAATAGCTACCAGCCAAGGCTATAGAACCCAATCTGTCCTGTTATTTGACAATAACTGGAGGGAAGAAGCGGATTAATACCTTTGCCAAGGGTATTTGCGCGTTAGTGAATGCAACGAATTCAGCTGGAATTCGAACTCGGCACGCCGTTTTGTCGTTCTGTGTCGATATCCACTGAACAAAAACGCACATCCGTTGTAAAAACGGCATAAATAAATGCACTAATATTCCGTGGCTTATTCTATTCCTAACAAACATAATGAAAAGATTAGAAAAGAAACTTCAGTCAGTCAGTTAAGTGCCATACGTGATACACGCTTGGGCGATCATGTCTCTTTCGAGACATGTATGACTGGGCAGAAGATTATCCCGCAGTATGTTGCCATTGCTTTCTGCGGTAGACTTGTTGCCGACCAAGGCTATAGAACCCAATCTGTCCTATTATTTGACTTGTATTTAGAGGAGGAAGAGATGCATTATATTATTAAGTAGTAATTAGTGGGGGATCAGTTTATTACTTCATAACAATATAAAACTGATCCTCCACTTTATGCCCAGTATTTAGCCTTAATCATGTTTCCATCTATTATCAGTCAGTTAAGTGCCATACGTGAAACACGATTGGCGATCATGTCTCGACAGAGACATGAATGACTGGGCAGAAGATTATCCCGCAGTAGGTTGCCATTGCTTTCTGCAGTAGAATGGTTGCCAACCAAGGCTATAGAACCCAATCTGTCCTATTACTTGACCCATAGCTGGAGGGAAGAGACGGATTAATACCTTTCCCAAGTTTATTTGTGCGTATATGATTGCAACGAATTTAACTGGAATTCGAACTCGGCTCTCCGATTTCTCGTTCCGAGTCGATATCCACTGGACCACAACGCACATCTGAAAAGAAACTTATATAGACTAAAACAAAGCGAACGTAATTGGAGTCAAGACCTACATGCATATTTAACTAGTGCAACTTTTATTCGATCCTTGGCAGACCCCTGTATTTACACAACGGACACTTCAAATACAATAATGATTATGATTGTTTGTGGGGGGGGGGTGATTATATATCATTTTTACAAGTTGCAATTCTAATTAATTTAAAAATTCGTTTAAATGATTAATTCAAAATTACGGATCTTAGACAGCTTTCTATATTTCTGGGTATAGAAGTTAAGTTTAAAAATAACTCTATAGTGATGAATCAAACGAAATATATTGAAAAGTCTCTAATGAAATTTTGAATGTAAAATTTTAAACATCGATAAACCCTCTGTGAACTAAATATCAGTCTACTAGACGAAAGTAATATTTGCACGGTTTTAACTCATTGCAAACGGTTCAATGGTTTCATGCAAAACCTAGTTGGTTGCAATATCAGAAACAAAATACCTTATTCAATTATTAAACATCATTGTTAATGCAACTAAGAAAGAGTAAATTACTATCGATTGTGACAATCAAGGTACCGTAAATCTTGCAAAAAGCACTATCTTCTCTCAACCTTCAAAACACGTAGAGGTAAAGTACTACTGTATTAGGACTGAGGTTAAAAATGGTCGAATAGAATTGGATAGTGTTCCTTAGAAAGAAAATTGCCGATTTGTTTTTTAAACCTATAGGGAGAACAAAATTAAATTATTTATCTGCAAAGAAAGACACCATAGTTTTGTTAACCCAAGTACTTCTTTTGATCTTTTTAAACATCATCTTCAGGGAGGAATAAAAAAGACAAAGTTATTGTAAATGCGATAAGATCTTCATTCCATTCGGATGGGGATTTTTTTTTAAATACGCGCAAACGTGTTCTGTAATCAACCATCTAAAACGGAACTAAATTTATTACAAATACATCAATAACGTATTAAAATGCTATTAACATGCAATACCAATTTAAATTTTTCACTAATTTCCGGTCAGCTCGGTTTATGAATTTGTCGTGTTCTAATGTGTGGAATATGAACAACTAAAACTCGGCAGGAACTTCCCTGGCAACATAATATGAGCAGTAACAGTCAATCTCGACCAAAAGACAACATCCATTTCCAAAATATAACTACAGGTCACATAATACTATAATAATCACTATATGTAAAAGCATGCTTAATAAGTATATAAACTGTTCTTTCTTAGATTGATTTCCAGTATGTTTTTGTTCAAATAACATGTACCGTTCAATGATATCAACTTTTCTCGCTATAATTTAATGTCTCACTTCAACGGAAAATATCAAGAAAAGAGCCTTTTCTTTATAATATCCTGAATATATAACAGACAAATCCAGTGTTCTTTTAGAAGGGTTTATAATATTTTATAGTTCTTCATTTTATGCCTCTGATGAGAATTATTCAGATAATAATATAAGTTGTTTATGGCTTCTTGGGCAGGAAATATTACCTGGGATTTTCTTTTATTCTCACGAGTTATCTAAAATAATAACGGATATTAATCATCTTTTCTGTCTCACTCGCCATGAAATTCCATCTAATAGTATTCATGATGCAATATACAATTTGTAATTGTCGATGTTACCGACGTTAAAGTTGTTAATGGTATTGCCTGAAGTTACGTTCAGTTTTATGACACAAGTATTCTATTTTCCCAATAAGGACATACACATACGATATCAGACTTTATTAAAGACGATGTCTTTCAAACCATGTAAGTGGGACTAAAGAAAGGACCAAAATAATATTTTCAAGATATAAATATATGTATATTTTCAATATTTCGGATATATTTCAAATCATGATTTTTATGTATGAAAAATTCTGTAAACCATTTATTGATTGACAGATTATTGCCAAAATTTTATGAATAAATTAAAAAATGTAGTTATTCTCTGTAGATAAAAATTGAAATTTGAAAATTAAAAATTACAATAAAATGCCTGGAGAAGGAATCAAAGGGGCGTAAATCATAAATCTTAAAAATTTAAAGTTTATTTAAAATTGTTAAGACTCATGATTTACGCCCCGTCGAGTGCTTCTTCCTGCATTTCATTATTTCCTATTTTTGTTTTTATTTAAATTTTAATTCTTGAATTTACAATTTTTATCCACGTATAACCATAGGATATTTAAATTTAACAGACACACACACAAATATATATATTACCGATTTTCTACACTATTGTAAGAACTGCAACCTTGAAACTTCTGAATATCGTGTCTTATGACTTTGTCTATGAGTGTATCAAATTTGATTAAAATCGGAGCACTCCTTCTATAACCCGATTTTTTCGATTATCGATTTTCGATATTTATCCGGGGTAGCTCGACACAAAACCTAGCTAAGAACACTCGCAGACGCTTATAGTACAACTGTGTAAATTTTCAAGAAAATCGGTTCAGCTGTTTCGGAGTATATAGGTAACGGACACAGACACGCACACACAGACACATACACAAAGTTCCATTTATAAATAAGTTTAGCTATATATAGCTATGTTCATACATTGAGCATTGTTTTATTAACACTTTAATGATAATACAATATATATGTGCACACATATATAAATAGAGAATTACAGTCTATCCTCACTAAATTTTAAATTTTATAGTTTAGGTAAATTACAACAATCAGAAACATGTAATGAATGAAAAAATCCTGGTAATTAATAACAGAAGAACATATAAAATTTACAGTACTGTGCAAAAGTTTTAAGACAAGAACTATTTTATCTTTTATGGGTCAGCAAAAGAAAGTTTAAAATCAAGCTTTCCCTAAAACTTTTGCACACTACCGGTAGTGTGCAAAAGTATTAGGACAGGGGTGATTTTCCTAAAAACCTCAGTGAAATTCAAATACAGGGTGAAAAGCCAAGGAAATTGCTAATAAATATTTATTCATTTAAAACTAGGTGTAAAAGAAATGTATTAAAAAGAAGTTATATTTAATTTTTCCTATTTCTATTAAACAAGTTATATTGAAACTACTCATTATTCTATTATCCTTGGATATGACTAACGTTTATCTTATTTCCCCCTCTCGAACTGATAAATCTAATATTATTTCGCAAGACACAATTTGGGAATAAATAAAAGCTGCTTGGCAGGAGATACTATTAAATACATTAAAGAAGCTTTTGATGTCAATTAATCACAGAATGAAGGCTGTGATCAAAGTAAAAGGCTATTATACTAAATATCAAATTAATTTTGTGACAAGTATTTTCTTCTTGTTAAAGCAGTTGTTGAGTAAATCAAATAAAATTACTTTAATTAAATTGTTTAATTCTGTCAATATGGCTCATAAAAGTTAAAATAATTCTTGTCCTAATGTTGTATATCAATAACAACAAACACGCATATATATAAAAATATAAGTTGTATTTTTATTAATGACGATGAACCGTGTAGCCTAGGGAACAGAGAGTGTTGAGAGAGCGCGCCTCTAAGGGTTGACGGGGGGGTCGTCGTATCTGTTGCTCCTCTGGTCTGGTCTGGCTCTCTCGTCTGCCTCTGTCTCTGTCTGGTGAAATCCGTGCGCCGAGGTCTTTTTATAATCTCCAGAACCGGGACTTCCGATTTTTGCCTCGCCCACGCACGCCCACGTAATTCTCAGAGACACCTGTTTTGTTTGCCTCTGTCCATTTCCGCTACTGCCGGAAATAAGGTCAAACAAACATCCGTTCCTTTCAACGACCGGAAATCAACCCCGTTTGCAACAGCCTTCTTCTCGGGTGGGGCCAGATTGTTATATTACATTCCTCGCCCACCCATTTTCCAAAATGTTCACCTAAGAACATTTTAAGCGCAACACCCTCACTCTCCTCCCCATGCCACACAAGCCCGACAATAGTATAAAACATGTGCACGCCAAAACAACAAAACATGTGCATGCCGAAACAAAAAAACAACAAAAAAATATATAGGGGAGCCTACATCGGCAACCCAACAATGTTCGTGTCCATCTTGAAAATTGTTCTACCAGCTCGATGTTTCATTGTTTTTTTTTTGTTTTTTTCTTTCTTTCTTTTTTTCCTCCTTTTTTTTTTTTTTTTTTTTAATATCCATTTTCACAGAATTGGGCAAAGTTCTTAAAAATGTTCATTTTCTTTCTCGACTCTGTCCATAAGCGTAGACACCTCGATGCATAACCACGTGATTATAGGCGGTAATCGCGCCCCAGTTTCTAAACTAACATCGAGTAAATGACCTTTGACCAACACCATGCGTGTTTCTGCTCGAGTTTATTGTTACACATGTAACCTCATTTAATTTAATTTAATTTCAAACATACTATGTTTGAACACAGAAAAAATGGCCAATATCTGCCGTACATATCATTCATAGTCTGACCGAGAAATGTTCAATAGAAAATGAAGAAAATTACCCTGATTCCAACGTTAATCCGCATGCAATTTACTTGTGGAGGATATTAATTTAGTCTAAAAAAATGGACCCGTGACTCGTAGTTCCTTAGTTTGTAAACTGTCTTCTATTCCTTGAACTACTTCCTCTGGATTCGAAACCAAGCATATCTGATTTGTTGACGTCTCTCTGTTCAACACAGAGACATTCGAGTGTTGAACACCCGTTGACCCCGGAGTACTATTCACAACGGATAACTCAATTTCCTTTTCCGAAGCACTGTTGCTTCTTTTACACTTAAAAATCCGCTTCCTGGCTATTATTCCAAGGATTATTATAACGCCGACCACGCCAGCAATGACTCCTATCGTCAACTTCTTCGGGAGTTCTTCATATCCTTCACTAAATCTTTCCATATCTACCTGTTCCAAGGTATTTACTAGTTTTCAGAAATTAATATATCTTCAAAAGATATTTCCCAAGTCACATAAATGAAAATTCACAGAGGATGTTGAATTGATGGGAACCTGCACAAAAGCATAATTCACAACCATAGAAATGTAAATCATTTTGTAGTGTACAGTCATTGAAAAGAAATCCAAAAAAAAAAACTAACACTGCACAACCCAACGAAAACATTGTTATCAACAAGTTAATCCAATTATCCACTTTAAAGAGTAGAAGAAACTTCCTTTATATGATTTTACATTTCACTTACTCAATAAAAGTAAGAGTAATTAAGCAACATATCAGTAAACTCACTTCACATATATGGTAAAATATTAACAAAAAAAAATAAATCATTAACTCAGATGTTTTATACTTACAGATAGGTAAATATCTCAACTTTAATCCTCCCGTCAACTTTAACACCCCCGTCAACCCCAAACCTATGCGCTACTCTCTACATGTGGTCTTTTCACCCCCTCCGTTCTACCCTTCTTAATGTGTTTGACACCAACAATCCACATTTCTCAATGGCAAAAGTATGCATTTTTTTTTCTAACTGGACTTATTATAAACACGAGCAGAGAACACACACACACTATCAAATCAATGAGTCACTTACCTTGGCTGATTGTCTATAGTCACTTAGTCGCGCGGCTGCTATATATTTTCGTCTTCTTTTTTTCTTTCTATCTGGTAGTTTTAAGTCCGTTGAATTTTCAATCGTTGCCGTGGTAACCAGCTCGTATCTATCTGTTTTGTTGTCTCAAAACAGCAAGTCACTTAGGCACCAAAACGTAAGTCTGTTACGCCTAGCGAATGCTGGTTCCAGTTATATCGACGAACAACAAGTCACCATATATATATAAATATATGTTATATTTTTATTAATGACGGTGAACCGCGTAGCCTAGGGAACAGAGAGAGTTGAGAGAGCGCGCTTCTAAGGGTTGACGGGAGTGTCTCTCTTCACCGGCCGATCTCTGTCGCTCCTCTACTGCTACTCTGGTCTGTCTGGCTCTCTGTCTGGTGAAATCCGTGCGCCGAGGTCTTTTTATAATCTCCAAACCGGGACTTCCAATTTTTGCCTCGCCCACGCACGCCTACGTAATTCTCAGAGACACCTGTTCTGTTTGCCTCTGTCCATTTCCGCTACTGCCGGAAATAAGGTCAAACAAACATCCGTTCCTTTCAACGACCGGAAAACAACACCGCTTGCAACAGCCTTCTTCTCGGGTGGGGCCAGATTGTTATATTACACTAATACTTTTGCACAGTACTTTATATTCACAAAATATACAAAAAATGGAGATAAGATTATATGGAGAGAGTACAAAACAGTTTTTTGAAATAGGATACTTAAAAGTGAGTTCAAAAGTATGTGTAAAAATATTGAATATTTGTTCCTTCAAGTCAATCGTTTAAGTGCTCTACGCAATAAACGCTTGGGCGATGATGTTTCGAAATAGATATGACTGACTGGGAAGAAGATTATCCCGCAGTAGGTTGTCATTGCTATGTGCGGCCGACTGGTTACCAGCCAAGGCTATAGAACCCAATCTGTCCTGTTATTTAACCCATAACTGGACGAAAGAGACGGATTAATACATTTTTCAAGGGTATTTGCGCGCAAGTGTAAGCAAGGAACTCAACTGGAATTCGAACTCGGCGTTCCGATTTGTTGTTCCGACCCACTCTGCATCACAACGTACATCCAATTCATTGCATTCACTTACACTCAAATAACCTTGTGAAAGGAATTAATCCGTCTTTTCCCTAGAGTTGTGGATTAAATAACAGAACAGATTGGATTCTATAGCCTTGGCTGGCACCCAGTCTACCACAGAAAGTAATGGCAGCCTACTGTGTTATATTCTTCTGCCCAGTCAGTCATGTCTCTTTCGAGACATGGTCACCCAAATGTGTATCCCGTATGGCAATTGACTAACTGTCTGTCCCTTCGAGTGAATTAAAAATGCATTAATTCTAAATACGAAATTCATTCTAAAATCTTATTTATCTTAACTGACTTTTCAGAGAGTTTGGAATATCAAAAAGTCGGATGTCAGGAAGTTAAAATTTTTGTCGAGCATGATTTTAGTATATAAAAAAGTGTAAAATTTAAACTTGTATGATATTTACCTATCAAAACGAATCAGAAAATTAAGGGTGTCACTTAAAACGAACCAAAAAAATCATATGTTGGAAATTCTTAATGTAATTTCTCTGTCTTTTAAAATAACTAAAAATTCAAAATTAATTACTGTTTAGCATAAAAAAGCAATCACAAATCAAATGTACAGAAATACTAATTTCAGAGACTTTAGTATTTTAAAAATAGATTTTTAAAACATTGGTTTTAGCTAACTTCATATTTTAGTGATGTTTTGTATCATAAGTATCATTTTGTATTTTTAATATAGTTTGGTATTAAAACATTGCCTCTAATAATATGCCGAATATCAAAATTTAGTCATATAGTGTTTTAAGAAATCGGAAATATGTCCCAAATAACAAATAGAAAAATATTGATCATCTACTTTCAAAATTGAACACAAAATACACTATTTTTTCAAATGGAACCGAGTATGTAAAACGTATTGACGGATTTTAATATCAATTGGTTTTTAAATGCAACCAAAATGACATGTTTTTAACAACAGCATGTAATGCTTATGTTTTTCAAAAGCAGTCAGAAATATTAAAATTTTAAAATGATTAATATGGGCATTCATGAATATTTAATGAATTCTAAATGACTGATATTTAAGTATTTAGCAAAACTAAAATTCAGTTTGACCTAAGATGTGCAATTATGAGAATTAAGTATTTTGCAGTTTCGGTTTCAAAAAGAAACCAAAAATATTATAATTTTTGAAATTCAGAATTTTGTAGCACATGCCTTTAAAAATCATCTGAAAAATGACATAATTTATTAAATAAGGATTTTTAATAAAATTTATAAAAGTAATTGAAATTTCTACAAATTGTGCAAGTCCGAAACAGAAGCAAAAACGTTTAAGAATTATCCGAAAATTGCAATTTGTGAAATTCAAAATTTATGGCATTCATTTTTTTCCAGAAAATATTAAAATTCTGTTAATTAAAATTTATTAGCAGAAGGTTTTTTTTTTTTATGGAAATATAACAATTTGCGAAATGCAAAATTTATTACAAGCCGTCTTTAAAACCTACCCTAAAATAGAAAAATGTCTTAAATTCGATTTTTAGTAGCAGACAGTTTCTCTTTTTTTTTTCTAAGCCAAAATGTTTCAATTTGTAAATTAAGTAATTTGGTATTATACAGATTAAAATATTATCCAGAAAGGCAATTCAAAATTTAGTTCCATATTTTTAAAACTACGTAAAATTCTTTCTGATGAGTAGGCCCCTGGAGGCAGTAGTTAAGTGCCAGTTCTCCGAGACTCATGTGTTCAATGCAGGCATCGCAAAAGGGTCGCTTCTCGCTTTAACCACCATTCTGCTTTTCATAAATGATATGCCCAAGACTATAAGTGAAGTGTTGTACGTGAAACACGCTTGGGCCATCATATGTGGGAAAGAGATTTTCCCCCATTATGTTGCTCTAACTTTCTGTGGTAGACAATTTGCCAAAGAAAGTTATACAACCTAATCTGTTTAAGAGAAGAGACGTATTAATACCTTTCTCAAGAGTAATTGCGTGAATACAATAAATTCACCTCGGTTCTTCAATTTCTCGTCCCGAGGGTTGCATCACAACGCACATCGTATACTCTGACCATTTGTGAACATATATCCTGATATATGGGTGAACCTCCAAAAATCTATGTGACCAGAGCCTAGCAGCTAAATTTTCTGTGAAATATCTTCATGTGCTCAGGAGGGAAAACTGGCTGGTCACATCCAACGTTTTGAAAACAAACTGTTGAAGTTACTGAAAAGAGACCAGTTTTTTCCTGTCACGATGAACGGGTGTTCTTACGGGTAGAACATGTGCCTTGGGCAGCTATTGAGACGTAATATTAATCTCGGCCTCAGTTGAAACTCATACATGCGACACATCGCTAATGATAAGAGAGAAATGTTCTCTACCCTCTACAGCTACAGCCAGAATTCATCTCGATGGCCTTCTCCTCTTGCCTTATATAAGAGCTAGATACAGTCGAACATTAAGTCTTGCAAGAGCTTAGATTGGGCAAGAGCTGCCCAGTTTTGATTTGCTGTTTAGATTGAGTTCAAAGGCATCTCCTCATCCTCATAGGAGTGAAAATATTTTCCACTTTACATCTTTCTCTAAGATGAGACGCCACATGCCCCGCTTCTATATCGTTATTTTCATGTAAGTATTTATCTGCCTTCCCACTTGCAACAAAATGCGGCAAGGCTTTTTTATGTGGGTATTCAAAAGTTTATCTTCTTTTTCTATGTGCGCTGTTCTTTCAGAACGTAGGCGATCAGGACTTTCCACGCCTCCCTATCCCTGATGGCTCTTAGCTCGCCTTCTCCTGTTACACCACGCAACCTATGTTACATCATCTACCTGATTACGTCCTTCAAATATGTTATCCGTTGCTTTTCCCTGTCTCTTTTTCCCTCTATCTGGTCTGTTAGTATCAGGTTCTCCAAACACCCCTTCCTCATTGCATGTCCCAGAAACTTCAGCTGTCTCTTCCTGATGCTCAGTATTAATTTCTTTTTTGTTTTCATCATTCCGAAACCTTATCATTTCTCACATGCCCGATCCATGATATTCACAGCATCCTTCTGCAGAACCACATTTCAGTGGCTTCAAGTTTTTCCATCATCTTTTATGATATTGTCCAGCATTCACTGCCATATTGAAGAACTGACAACACATAGCGATCCAGTACTGTCTTCCTTGTTTCTAGCTAAATTGTCCTGTTTCTTAATACTTTACTCAACTTCTGGAATTCTTCCTTCGCCATACCAATTCACCTTCAGGTCTCTGTGTCGCACTTTACGTCTTCTGTTATAATACTATCCAGGTATTTCAATTCTTGTACCTGTTTGATTCTAGTATCCCCGATCTGTATTTGGCATATTGCGCTGCACTTTTTACTGATGACCGGTTTTTACTGCATTCGGTTTCCTTGCAGTTTATTTGTAGTCATTTCTTATATATCTCTGCCAAAGAGAGCATGTTGACTTTTTCCCAGCCGAGACTCTAACCTTCGGTGGAAGCTCGGCTGGGTTAGTCTCTGCTCACAGGCAGAGAGTCAGACAATGGTAGAATTGCTTCTGAACGATGTTAAATGATAGCCGGCAATGTAAAGTCTTCAGACGAATTATTGTTGGTTTTTTTTGTGTGCAGTCTTCCTACATGCCGTAAGCTTTCATAACTCTCCACATTTTCCTATCCTTTTTGGCTCTAAATATATTTTGTTTTCTTATTTCTATCAAATCCGGTTCTGTCATCCATATGCTTAAGTCTATGTCATGCGCTGTTTTCCTCTTTCACTTATATCTGCCCTGAGTGTATCCCATTCTCTAAGCGCACATTCCTCATTACGTATCCCAGAAACTTCAGCTGTCTCTTCCTGATGTTAAGTATAAGTTTCCTTTTCGTGTCCATCCTCTCCAAAACAAATGAGAGCATGTCGAAATTTCCCCAGCCGAGACTCTACCCTTCGGCGGAATCTCGGTTGGGTTAGTCTCTGCTCGAAGGCAGAGAGTCAGACAATGGTAGAATTGCGTCTGAGCGATTTAATCGATAGGCGGCAGTGTAAAGTCTTCAGACAAAGTTTCCATATTTCTTAATACTCTTCTTAGCTTTTGGAATGCGTCCTTGGTCATCCCAATGGGCCCTCGGATATCAGTGTCACACTTTCTGTCTTCTGTTAAAACACTTCTCATTTATTTTAACTTCTTTACCTGACTGTTAATTGCCATTTTGGGCTCTTTTTTGTTTTTTGCTGATGACCATGCATTCAGTTTTCTTATACTTTATGTTTAGTCCTTTCTTCCCGCCTTCCTTCGCCACATTTTCCCCAGCCGAGACTCTACCCTTCGGCGGAACCACGGCTGGGTTAGTCTCTGCTCAAAGGCAGAGAGTCAGACAATGTGGAATTGCGTCTGGGCGATGTTAATCGCTTGGCGGCAATGTAAAGTCTTCAGATGAATTATTGTTGTTTTTCTTTTGTGTGCCGTCTCCCTACAAGCCGTAAGATTTCATAGCTCTCCACATTTTCCTATCCATTTTTAGCTTTAAATATATTTTGTTTTCTTATTTCTCTCAAATCCGGTTCTGCCATTCATTTGCTTAAGTCTATGTCACGCGATGTTTTCCCTGTCTCTCTTTCACTTATATCCGCCCTGAGAGTATCTGATTCTCTAAGCACACATTCCTCATTACGTATCCCAGAAACTTCAGCTATCTTTTCTTGATGTTAAGTGTAACTTTCCTTTTCGTGTCCATCCTCACCAAAACCTCTTTGTTGCTTACATATTCGGTCAATAGCATCTTAATTATCCTTCTGTAAAATCACGTTTCGGTTGCTTCAAGATTCTTCTTCATGTTTGACAAGATTGTCTAACATACGCTGCCATACAGGAGGAGAGATATCACGTAACTGTTTAAAACTTTTTTCCTTATTTCCATGTTTCATCATAATCTTCTTAGCATTTGTAATGCGTCTTTGCAATGCCAATACGCTTCGGATCTCAGTGTCGCATTTTCTGTTTTCTGTTAAACACTTGCCAGTTATTTTAACTTCTTTACCTGCTTGATTTCAGTATCCCCGACCTTTAATTGGTATTTTGGGCTGTTTTTTTTTTTTTTTTTTTTTTCTGATGACATTGCATTCAGTTTTCTTGTACTTTATGTTTAGTCCTTTCTTCCCGCATTCCTTCGCAACATTCTGTAATTTCCTTTCCGTGTCTCTTGTCAGCATTTTGTCCCATGTATATCTTATCCTTTTAAGATTTGGCTGCTTATATTGAATCATGGTATGGTTTCTAGTTTTCTCAGAATTGTCTCGTTGTATCGGTTGAATAAATCTAGTGATAAGACACCTCCTTGTCTTATGTTCCTTCCTTTCCCTGTATATCTGCTGAACTGATTTGCCAGTTTTAAACGTTACGGATAAAACCCGCCAACCACCCACGTCTATTGAACAGGTGTATAGGCTCATCCCTTGTTCCCTGTTTAGGATGTGGTTTCCGGCCTTCTCTTTTCCCATCTTTTCACTCTTTTCTTTCATTTTCTTTCTTTTTTCCTCAATTGGAGTAGACAGACTAAACTATCACCCGGTTCACACTCCACCCACGTCTATTGAACAGGTGTAGAGGCCCATCCCTTGTTCCCTGTTTAGGCTGTGGTTCCCGGCTTTCTTTTTTCCAATCTTTTCATTCTTACGTAGCCCTCTGCGCTTCAGTGGCATTACAGCCTGCTTGGGGTGATATGATTAAAAAAAAATGACCGCGGATTGCAGCAAACCAACAAACGTTATCCTCTTAGTATTCCATTGGGGAGAGAGAAAATCCACACAATCAGCGTCATTCTATGAACCACTGTAGTGTAGAATCGACTCCCAAGATTATGTTTCTTTAATCAGTTTAATCTTAATCTGTCCATGCTAGTTTTAACCGTTACCTCCCCTTTATATCCCCATAAACTGTTCCTCTTATTCTGTAAGAAATTACCTCCATGTACTTTTGAGCCTAGTACAATGTGAAGTTCATTGTAAAAAAAAAAATACTATGTGAAAGTTAATATTTATGAACGAAGGTCCCACCCTTTTACAGTGAAACCGATAAAATGTAACCGCAATTTCTAGTCCAACAGCTTCTTTTCTCGCACTTCCCGCCTGTGGAATTCCCTTCCACATACTTGCTTCCCCGACAGCTACAATCTCCAGGAGTTTAAATGTAAGGTAAATAGACACCTCCTAACACACTAACTTGCACCCATTTTCTCAAACACTCATCCTATGTACATCCTTACCCGTCTATCACTCTCCTTCTAACATTTCCTATATCTAATCATTCTCTTATCACCTTCCTCTATGTAACCCCTGCGCAATAGTGGCAGTGGAATGCTTTGCCTGGGGTGAAATGATTAAAAAAATGGCTTCCAAAAGTGACCATGATCTCGCAATTTGCGAAATTCAAAATATGTAGTAACGAAATGTTTTCAAATTGTCTGGACTATATTCCCTTATAACCGATACACAGATCTAGTCCACCTACTTTTAGACCACCTGATATATATATATATATATATATATATATATATATATATATGTTGTTCTAGCCATGTACTTGTAAAGATATATATATATCTTTACAAGTACATGGCTAGAACAACATCTTTTTCTTTTCTCTAAAGGTTATCAGCAATAAACGAATTTACTCAGTCGTCAAAAACAGGCCAGCAAAGATCAAACGTAGTTTATACAACAAGCTTGATTTTAGCATCCTCAGAAAACTTATTATAATGCGCTTCTTGTCTTTCTTTTCTCTTTTTTGTGAACAAACCATTTACTTTAATAAATATTGGTAAATCAAAACAAAAACACTAACATTAAGATGATAGACTTTGATTTTATTTTTTAAGTCAAGCAATATTCGGAAATTACAGTTTAAAATATTCATTTTTTGGTCTGTTTACATGCAGACTTTTGCCCTCATTTTTTTTAAGTCAAGCAATATTTGGAAATATGCAGTTCAGAATATACATTTTTTTTAATGTTTACATGCAGAATTTTGCCCTCATTTTGTAAAGTCAAGTAACATTTGAAAATATCCAGTTTAGAATATTCATTTTTTTGACTGTTTACATGCAGACTTTTTCCCTCATCTTTGTTGTTATCACAACGTTTCGACCGTTGTGTCCACCTAACTTCATCAGTTGCATGTTGATCCGGATAACCCACCGGTAGTTCATAAGTGGTCCCTTTATTTAATTTACAAACAAAGCTGAGGACAATAGTTTTCATTATTATCTCCTCTTCCCAGATGTTCAGATAGGATTTTTTTAACTTAAAAAACATTTTTGAACAGAGATTGTGAAACCGAATTGCAATTATGCTTCCGTACATCTTTCATTAATCACATATTACTTTTTCCCTTTCCTGGATTTCTGCAATATAAATTTCGGGAGTGCTTGGGGCCGTATGCGAATCGGCGTTCTCATCGTTATATATCGACAGGATTTGTTGATTTTTTTCTAATTACATTTAGAAAAAAAAGCTGTCTATAGTCTCTCACGATTTTCCGCTGTCTGTCTGTCTGTCTGTCTGTCTGTCTGTTTCGCACACACAAGCACAAACTCACACACACACACGCACTCTCTCTCTCTCTCTCTCTCTCTCTCACACACACACATATATATATATATATATATATATATATATATATATACTAGCATTATAACCCGGCGTTGCTCGGGTGTAATGAAAGCTTTAAGACTAATCCATGGTCCTGGAGGTCAAACTCTTTGGACTTTGGCACGAAAGACTAAAAAGCAATAGTTGTTTCCAGCTAAAGCGAAACCGTAGACTGAAAGAAAAATGAATGGATTTAAGTCAAATTTTGATTTCTTGCTATCGATATCAAATGTGTTTTTTTCGTCGTAAACTGAATTTTGAAGCCTAAATAAGTCCTCTGAGTAAATGATATCATGGCTGAGACTAAGAACTACAATTATACATACTTAAAGTCAAACCCGAAGCAAAATCTAAAATATAAGGGCTGAAAAAATACAGACATGCAGGCAGATAAACAGACACACACAAACAACTTGTCTTTTATATAAATAAATTATCGATTTTCTGCACAATTGTAAAAACTGCAACATTGAAACTTGTGAATATCGTTTCTTATGTCTTTGTCTAGAAGTGTATCAAATTTGATTATAATCGGACCACTCCTTTTATAACCCAATTTTAATTTTTTCGATTATTGATTTTCGATATTTATCGGGGGTACCTGGACACGAAACCTAGCTAAGAGCATTCGCAGAGGCTTTTACAACTTTTAATTTTCAAGAAAATAGATTCAGCCATTTCGGAGTCTATAGGTAACGGACACACACACACACACAGACACATACACACACAGACAAAGTTCCATTCATAAATAAGTTTGCTTATATATATATATATATATATATATATATATATATATGTGCGTGTGTGAGCATACTTTCTTTTTTTTTCCTTCAAAACAACCTAATTGCAATTTATTTAGAAATTAATTCTAAACATACGCGAAAATGGCTTAATATAAGTAATTCCAAATTCAGAAAAAGCTGGCTTTCAACTCTAACCTAAATTGCCTTAAATTATGCTATTTTATTGCGCAAGGTTACTGACCCGGTATGTAATATCAGTTTCTTTCCAGATAAAGAGGTGCATTTGAGATTGGCAATTATGTGTTTCTACAAAAGGTTGCTACGAATGCAATGAACGAAACATGTAAAATAAGAACAAATTTTAAGGACAATTGAAACAATATGCAAACTTGTACAAAAAAGTGACATCTGAAATTACAGCCGTACATAATGAGATAAGTTGGTTAAACTGACACACAGGATATATTGAAGGCAAGTAGAGCAGGCAGAAATATCGATTAACCTACCTAACGATCTTGCGTTAATGGAACACAGAACAAGACGCACATTTTTATAGGAATTTAAAGAGAAGGAAAAGCTTTTAGAAGCAATCAGAAACCTCGTAATAGTACAAATTTCAGAGTTTAAGCGAAAATGTCAGACGTATAGAGTTCAAGATGAATTTAGTAGAAACCGGAAACCCAATCCTCAACGGGAAACAAGAGATAAATCTTTAACATTGTTCACAAGCGTGGGGAGTAGTGTGAACCGGACGATAAATAAACCTTCTTCTTCTTCTTCTTCTTCTTCTTCTTCTTCTTCTTCTTCTTCTTCTTCTTCTTCTATGTGCCCTGTCCCTTCAGGACGTCGTCGATCATGGTTCTCCACGTCTCCCTATCCCTTGTGGCTCTTAGTATGTTTGCTCCTGTTACTCCTGGAAACCCCCGTTCTGTCATCCACCTGATCAGGCCCTGCAAATATGTTATCCGCTGCCTTCCTCTGTCTCTCTTTCCTTCTATCTGGCCACTCAGTATCAGGTTCTCCAAGCTCTCCTTCCTTATTGCGTGTCCCAGGAAGTTCACTTGTCTATTCCTGATGCTCAGTACTAATTTCCTTTTTGTTGCCATTCTTTCCAACACCTCATCGTTGCTTGCATGCTCAGTCCACGATATCTGCAGCATCCTTCTTTAGAACCACATTTCCGCTGCTTCCAGTTTTGTTCTCATTTTCGATGATATTGTCCAGCATTCACTGCCCAGAACCTACATCACATAGCAATCCAGCACACTTTTCTTTGTTTCTAGTGAAATTTTCCTGTGTGTTAGTACTTTACTCAGCTTCTGGAACGCGTCCTTTGCCATACCAATTCGTCTTTGGATCTATGTGTCGCCCTTTCCATCTCCTGTTAGAACACTTCCTAGGTATTTAAATTTTTATACTTGCTTGATTATTGTATCACCCACCTGTATTTGGCATTTTTGGTTGCCCCTTTTGCTGATGACCATGCATTCAGTTTTCTTAAAGTTTATTTGTAGTCCTTTTTTGTCATTCTCCACCGCTACCTTCTGTACGAGGTATTGTAGTTTCCTTTCCGTATCTGCAATCATCTGCATACCTTATGTTGTCCAAATTGTGGCCTCCAATAACAAATCATAGCGTGTCATCTAGGGTCCTTAAGATATTCTCGCTCTACGAGTTGAACAGATACGGTGAAAAGACACATCCTTGTCTTTCGCCTCTTTCTATCTTTGTAAATCTGCTGAAATCGTTACCTGTCCTTATGCAGGCCGTTTGCTGCCAGTAGAGATTTTTGATTACTCTTATGTCTTTCCCAAAAATGTCGGGACTGCCGAGCATCTCCATCAATTCTTTGTGTCGTATCTTGTCGAATGCCTTGGCATTATCAATGAAACAAAGGTACAAGTCTTTCTTCATTTGTATTGCTCTTTCGGAGAGCATCCTAATCATAAAAAATATAGCGTTCCTTGTTCCAGTGTCCTTGGCGAACCCGTACTGTTCGTGTCCTATGTCTGGCCTGATTCTGCTTCTCGCTCTATTCATCAGGATTCTGACAATCAGTTTTGTAATGTGGCTCATTAAGCTGATAATTCTGTGTAGTTCGCACACGTTTGCATCTGGTTTCTTCGGCAGTGCTATAAATATCGACTTGCATAGGTCGTCTGGTATTATTCCACTACTATAAATTTCGTTTATTATGTCGGTAATTTTTTCTATGCCATATTCTTCCAGGGGTGTCAGCAGTTCTATCACGACGCCTTCTGGATCAGCTGCTTTGTTTCTGTTTAGTTTGGCCATTGCAGCTTCCACTTCGGATTTTAATAATTCCGGTCCATCCTTCTCCTTGCGTATTCTCCGTTGTTCTCTCCTGTCGCAAAAAAGAACCTTTATTACTCTTCCCATCGCTGGAGTATTTACTCTATCTCCAATATGATTGTTCCATATTGTTGAAAAAATATTTAACATTTCTCAAAATTAAGAGAAATTTTGAATTTCACTTTTCCCCTAAGTTTAAGTATGATGATAATTGTGATGCTGGTGATATCGACGCCGAGCGAGAAATCGGGGAGCAGAATCTGAATTTCAGTTGAATTCGTTGCAAATACACCGGGGAAAGGTATTAATCACCTGTTTTTCTCTCTATCTATTGGTTAAGTAGCTGAACAGATTTAGTTCTCTATCCATGTTTGGCAACCAGTCTACAGCAGAAAGTAATGGCACCCTATTGCGGGAATAACTTTTGCACAGTCGGTCATGTCTATTTAGAGACATGATCACCCAAGCGAATATCATGGAAAGCATTTGACTTACTGACTATTTGTAAAGCTTATTCGTACTTAACTTTGACATAATTGATATTTTCGATGAGTTTAAAGAACATTGATTTTATATGTTAAATTTCACGGAATTTATTGAAATTTTAAAAATTTACAGACTATTTTTTGATTGAAGAAAGTACTAGATTGCTATGTGATGTCAGCTCTTTAATATGACAGTGAATTGCAATATTTCTGGTCAGTTTAAAAGCCGTGTACGTGTAAATTATAAGCCGGAATTTCCAAAAATTTGTTTCATGGGGATTTTTGTACTCGAAAATATCAGAGTAACATCCAAAATTAGTGTAATTATTTCATCACAATATTTAAAATATTTGAAAGAAAATATAATTTACGACTTCAAAGTTATTTGGACTTTGAAATTTCACAAAAGTTTTAAGTTTAATTAACTTAAAATTTGACGTTATATGATGTCCAAACGTATTGATCAGAATTGAGTGAGCTGTAAATAGCTGGTCATTGCTTTACCGTTTGTTACTAGATTATTTAAATCAACATCCACCAAAGAGAGAACTTGATTTTGAGGTAAATAATATGGACATATTTTTTCGCCAATCTATTTCTTTTTCGTTTTAAATTTAAGAAACTCGTCGTAAAATTTATCAACAATATTGTGAAAATTATTGAATGTGTTCTTATTTCAGCCATTATTCCCAACGTGATCATTGGGCGCAACGACAAAAGTTACCACGGCCGTATGTTGAGAAATATTCCATGATAACTGCGATACACAACGTACACAGAGTGGATCGCACTTGACTTAGTCACCAATTCAAATATCGTCAGATTTTGAGAAACGCGAATCAATCTTATCGTAACGTCACACGGGACCTGACCTAGGAGTTAATAAAAAGCCAGATGACCTATAAGGTAGGTATTGCTCTACAAAACGAGTAAGGTTAACGACCTGTAGATCCAAAGGGAATTAAATTCTTTCAAACAAGAAGTACTTAACGTTATTTTCGAAATATCTACGGATAAACAACCATTAAACAGTATCTATACGTCAGAAGATTTTTAAAATAAACTTAATTCTTCGACGAAACACAACTGAAAATACAATACCATATCAAATAATAGAAGATAGACAAACCGTGTCAAATAAAGTATTTCTTTAAATCTTAAATATCCCTTACTTTTTTTGTTCCGCATTTATGGTCGGTGGCTTCTTTATTTAGCTTCACAAGAATATGGCTTCATCTTTTTAAGTTTTCAAAATTACAGAAAAATATAACAGAAATGTGCGTTGTGGTGCAGTGAATATCAGCTCGGGACGAGAAATCGGGGAGTCGAGATCGAATTACAGTTGAATTCCTCGCATTCACTTACGCACAACTACCCTTGGGAAAGGTATTAATCCGTCTTCTTCTCTCCAGTTATGGGTTAAATAATAGGACAGAATGGGTTCAATAGCCTTGGCTGGCAACTAGTCGAATGCGGAAAGCAATGGCAACATACTGCGGGATAATCTTCTACCCAGTCAGTCATGTCTCTTTCGAGACATGATCGCCCAAGCATGTATCACGTGTGGCACTTAATTGACTGATAACAGAAATACCGCATTGTAGGACAAGTTTTTTTTTTCATGAAACACGAATATGTGATGGTTAGAAAATCTCATTATTTTTTTGACTAGACTTAAAAAGCGATACGAAAATGACAGAATAATTTATATTAAAACGTTAATTTCATCTTATTGTCAAAGCTAATCAAAAATATCATGAGCTGAACACGTGAACAACGAAAATGTTTTAAATGAAATGTAAACTTTTTAAAATTCAAATATAGTAGAAAAACGGCTTCGAATAATATTGGCGGACCTTTTTCTTTCTGCCCTCTCTCTCCCCCTCTCTCATGCTCATTATTTTCATATATGCTATTTCTACACCGTTACGTTATCACACCGGCGCAATTCTTTTAATTACATCAATACGAAGTCGTTTACTTTTGTTCTCTGGCAATCCGTGTTCAAACTCAAATGTCGGCAGCTACATTTTAATCATATATGACACAAAAGGAAAGGGTTAGAAAGCTGTACAAAAATGTTGAATAATTGATTAATTAATCGAAAATATCAGAAATTAGAGAATGTCAATAATGACATTCATTAGATTTTTAAATAATCCCCAAAATATAGCATGTGCGGAAATTTAAAATTCTTGTTCAGTTTTATTTGAAATGTATCCTAAGTTAAATAAATAAATTCAACATCTCGTCTCTTGGTGCTCTCAAAATTATACAAAAAATATAACACCTAGAGAATTTCGAATTTTCAAATTCAAAACAAATGAAAATGCCCTCAAATAATACAATCCAACATTCACTCACATTTTTAAATAGTAGTCGCCAATCCCCCATCACAGACTTGCATATTTTATTCTCGTTACGTTTGCCACTCTATATGAAAATATTCCAATTAGTTACATTCAACCATTAACCTTATTAAGATATCAAAGTTAGCAGAAACCGACGGATTAATTTACACATTATTTCAGTTACAAATTCGAAATTACAATCCCTGAAGAAATAACTTTACTTGTGCTATTACAGTGACATCACTGTCCCATCCGTTTGCCTTCAAAATTGTCAAAAGTAACCGTCACTTCTACACCAATAGTTTTTTTTCGCGCAGTTCCCATCTGTGGAACTTCCTTTCGTTTACTTGAGTCATTGATAGCTAAACTCTCGAAAGTTTTAATGAAAATTCAATTGCCATTTTCTACCTCTCGAAATCTCATCAATCACTCTAAATCCGATCTAACTACCATCCTTTTTAGGAATCTATGTACCCTGTCTTTTTTAACAGGGTCATTCAATAATTAAGGTAAATGTTTCTGTATAAGGACTTCTAACACAGATAGAAGCTTACTTTTTTAATGATTTCTTTTACTTCTTTTCAAAGGGATTTAATTTCTTTTGCAGATTGAAAAAAAACATTGAGAGTTTTGGAAATGAACAAAGATGGCCGAACAAGAAGCATGATCCAGGGTTATACAGAGGTCTGTTATCAAGTTTTTGGTTGCTGAAGGATGCAAACCAGTTGAAATTCATAGGAGAATGTCAGAAATGTATGGTACCACATGTTTCAGCCAAAATATATTTAAAAGTGAGCTAAATTGTTTAAAGAAGGACGGAAAAGTGTTGAGGTTGAAGACAGACCTGGGAGGCCTATAGAAGTGAGATCTCCTGAGGTGATCGAATCAGTCGGTATCGATCACATTACAGACCCTCGCTGTAACTTGTCGAGAAGTCCAAGGAGAATAGCAGGGGCACTCGGCCAGATATGGCAAGAGTATTCAATGCACGGGCGGATGGTAGATTTATAAATGTGCAGGATAGATTCAGACGGAAAAAATCTCCGGGCCCTGCACAGAGAACCGACTTTCATAGCAGCGGATTTAGCAATGGATTCGAGATAGTTATTCCACTTGAGGTCCGCTGAAAGTGTGAGACCAAGGAGGCGTAGTGTTTTACTCTCAGGGAGGCAAGCCTGGTGCATGCTAATAGGAGGTAGATGCGATTGTCTATGATGATTAATTGATAGTAGCTTCGTTTTAGAAGCATTAAAATTTACGAGCCATTTCTTACCCCAGTCAAACTACGGATTGGAGGTCCTTTCCAAGCTCGGCTGCAAGGTTAGCTTTGTCGCCCACACAAGATCTTTGATCGAGGCGAGAATAAACTGTGGTGTCATCGGCGTACATACCTACTTGGGATCTTATGATATCAGGGAGATCATTAATGTAGATAAGAAAGAGTGTAGGACCTAGGATAGAGCCTTGAGGGACACCCGCGTTCGTATGGTATTTCTGGGAGGCATGTCCGTTTAATACCACTTTCAATGTGCGGTTAGATAGGAATGACTGGATTAGTTCAAACAATTGTCCAGCTATACCATAGCTCCGCAGTTTGCATAGAAGGCTACCATGCCAAACTCTGTCGAACGCTTTAGAGATATCCAAGACAACGGTTCGGGCTTCACCATTCCTGTCGAGTGCCTGATATATATACTCGGTGATGGTCGTTAGCATATCAGCAGTAGACCTGGTGAAGCGGAAATCATACTGCTTGTCCGAGAGGAGCCTGTGTGCTGTGAGATGCTGAACGACCTCGGCGTTGATAATGGCTTCGAACACTTTGCCAAAGATCGGAAGAAGGCTGAAAGGTCGGTAATTTGCGGGGTGCGAGGGTTCTCCAGTGTTTTTAGACATAGGAACTACAGAGGAAGATTTCCAACAGGCAGGAAAGCAGGAATCAGATAGGCAAAAGTTGTAGAGCTTAGAAAATACAGAGGAAAGTTCTGGGGCACATTTCTTTAAGACTATGATTGGGATTCCGTCCCCTCCGTTCGCTTTGTGAGGGTCAAGTTTTGAGATTATCTTAGAGACAAGCGAGGTTGTAATATGAACGTCATTCAGTTGAGCATCAGTTCTAGGTGGGAAGTCGGGTGTAGAAACTCCAGACGAGTCCAGTCTCGAATTATTCGAGACTCTGCGGGCAAAGCATTCAGCCTTGTCCGCTGGGGAGGTGAGGACCTCAAATTTGTTCATTAGTGGGGATATTGTGAACTTGCTCTTGTTATGTATAGAAGCAAAAAGGAAATTTATATTGAGCATCAGGATTCGACAACTGGGACATGCAATGAGGAAGGAGGGCTTGGAGAACGTGATACTAACAGGTCAGATAGAAGGGAAAAGAGACTGAGGAAAGCAGCGGATAATATATTTGAAGGGCTTGAGCAGGTGGATGGGGGTTGCGTGGTGTTACAGGAGAAAGTGTGTTAAGAGCCACCAGGAATAGGGAGACCTGGACGGACATGATCGCCTACGTCCTGAAAGGACAAGGCACATAGAAGAAGAAGATCAGTGAGCAGATAAAATTCTCATATTGAGATTTAGATCAAAATTAATAAAAAATGTCACAGTTATAAAATTTTGAACTTTATTCTCATGAAGATTTGTATATGCGCCAAAATATCACACAATTTGAATTTTTCTCATTTTTTTCCGTTTTTCGAAATTAGCCAAAATTTTGACAAACAATTAAACACTTATTCTAATTAAGCTTTCCAAGTTATTGGAAAATGTCACTGTTAATTAATAAATAGCAATATTTACGTTCAGATACCGGGAGAAATTGGAGAAAAAATAACAGAAAATTTAAATATTTAAAACTAATTTGTCTTTGAAAATTACCCAAAAATATCATATAATATAAAACTTTAGTTGAATGTCGCCACAGATATCACATTTATGAAATATATAGAGGGACAATTTCAATATTTATCAGTTAAGTGCCATACGTGATGCACGCTTGGGCGATCATGTCTCGAAAGGGACATGACAGACTGGGCAGAAAATTATTCTGCAGTAGGTTTCTATTGCTTTCTGCGGTAGACTGGTTGCCGACCAAGGCTATAGAACCCAGTCTCTCCTGTTATTTGAGTCATAGCTATAGGGAGAAGTGATATATCATATTATTAAGTAGTATTTAGAGGGGATCAGTTTATTACTTCATAACAATATAAAACTGATCCCCACTTTATACCCAGTTGAAGCATAATCATGTTTCCAAACATTATATTCAGTCAGTTAGGTGCCATAGGTGATACACGCTTTGGAGATCATGTCTTGAAAGAGACATGATAGACTGGATAGAAGATTATTCTGCAGAAAGTTTTCATTGCTTTCTGCGGTAGACTGGTTGCCAGCCAAGGCTATAGAACCCAATTTGTCCTGTTATTTAACCCATAACTGGAAGGAATTGACTGATTAGTACCTTTACCAAGGGTATTTGCTCGTAAGTGAATGCAAGGAATTCAACTAGAATTCGAACTCCCCCCCCCCCGATTTGTCGTTCCGATTTTATATCCACTGCACCACAACGCACATACACTCAAATATGAAATAAACATAATTTCACTGGTAATATTTCTTCTTTTATATACCGTCTCCCTTGAGGACATAGGTGATCATGAACCTCAACATCTTCCTGTCCATTGTAGCTCTTAATAATTTTTATCTTTTTATTTTCACGCGAGTTCTGTTCTATCATCCATTTACTCCAGCTTACAGTGTTTGTTAGGCTTTTTTTTTCTCTTTCCCTCAATCTGTGTTGTGGGCATCAGATTTTCAAGCTCTTTTTTCCATGACATGCCCAGAAGTTTCAACTACCTCTTCCTGATGTTCAGCATTTGTTTATTTTTGTTTATTATTACTTATTCTATAACTTCTTAGTTGCTCAAATGTTCTGTTCATTTTATCCTTTCTGAAGGACTACATTTCTCTTGCCTTAACTCTCTACTTCAACTTTTCCAGCATTTCTTGCTATATAGAAAAACAGGTATCACGTCTCATTACTCTTTTTTTTTCTGATAAAACTCTTCTGTCTTTTAATACTCTGTTTAACTTCAAGAATGCATCCTAATGTTTCATCGAATTTTAGTGTCGCACTTTCCGTCATCTGTTATAACTCTTCCCAGCTACCTAAGTTTTTGTACTTGTTTGATTTAAGTTTCCGCGATTTATAATTTGCATTTTGGGCTCATGATTTTTGTTGATAAGCATGCAGTTCGCCTTTTTGTAGTTTATACATAGTTCTTTCTTCTCGGTTTTCTTTGCTTACACATCAGAATTCTAAAATATAAGAAAAGGTCTCATTTAAGGAATGCTAACATTAAGTCTCATTAAGCTACAGTTGTTATCAGAAAGAGATTTTCACTCTAATGCTTTTTAAACTTTCAAAAAATTTGACAATATCACAGGAAATTTTAACATTATCCCGATTAAGAATTTAAAAATATTCTGTGGTAGTATTTCAGTCTACACGCTATTTAAGTTTTCGAAATTATTCGCAAATATAACATTGAGTTAATTCCAATTATTACAAGAGTTTCACTATTTATCCTACTACTTCATTAACTATCCGAAAATACATCCGTTACAGACTTTAATTTTTTTTTGTGTTATACGATCCTTTGAAATTAATCAGAAATGTTTCACAGCTTTAGAAATTTTATCTCTTTAAATTCATCATGCCACAAATAATTTCTGTATTGAATATTGACTTCCACAATTATTCAACATGTTAATTAGGCTCGCGGAAATATTTTCAGAATACCACAGTTAAAGTATTTCAATACCTATAAATCTTAAGCTTTTCGTTTTTGAAATTATACTTTATAATTTATGTCTTTTCATGGCAGCAGTTCTGGTGAGCTTTTTTTGTCTGGATCTGTTACTACATACCCAATCGCTTGCAACTAAATTGGCATCAAGGTTCCACCCTTTAACCGACAAAATAGTTAAATGTAACCGCCACTTGCACTCCAAGAATTTCTATTCTCGCACTTCTTGTTTATGGAACTCCCTAATGTTTGCTTCCTTCCCTGATAGCTACACTCTTCAAAAGTTTAAATTAAATGTCAATTGCCACCTTCTATCCACTTGATTTCTACCTTTTATGTTTCTTCGATATACCCTGCGAAATATATTCTGTGACCCACAGAATATAATTTCGCTCGAAAGCAAAAATGCAGGCTGGCAAACAAAAATGTATTTGCACTGAATAAATATTATTTAATGTAAACAGCACGAATGCAGAGGCCAGAATTTGATTTGAAGCAATGTTCTTTTTTTTTTTTTTTTTGGTAAGCAAACAGAAATATGATTTAGCGTCAAGAACAATGACACACTTAGTATGTGGGGTCAAAGTCAGGAAATATAAAGCATGGAAAGATATGAATTATGATGACGCATCTGTGACCCACATCTATCAAGCAGGAAATATTAAACTAAGTAACAAGAATGTGATGACGTCAAAGGCAGCTGCCAAAAGCAATAATAAGGCAAAAAATGTTAAACAAATGCGCCTAGACAAAAGATGGACTTATTTCAGCTTATATGTGATCAGGTTTTCTGGGTCAAAGATAAGAGAACGGAGAGAACTAGGAGAAAACGCAGGAAAGGAAGACACTATAGCCAGACACTCTTTAGTATATGCGTATCTCTCTCTGGTTACTACTCAATACACACAGCTGTCACCGAAGACAATAAAATAATAAGATTATATTTTTTATATATATACGTGTTTGTTGTTATTGTTTATCTGTCTAGACGTGTGTTGTTCCAGCAGCAGTAGTAGCAGTATATACTATACTCGAAAGATATACAACGCACTATACATTGTTTTTTTTCCTCTCACTGTAACCCTCTGCTCACCATACGAAAATATCACAGATAATTTCAATATTTATGGAATTCAGCTTTCTGAAACTACCCCAAAATATCACGCTAAGATAATTTCAATATTAACAAAAATATCGATAGAATAACAACAGGCTAGCGAGTAAAGTTTTTTCTGTTGAAAAGGAATTGTCGGTTGGAAAATTCTTCGGAGATACAATTTTAAAATGCCTTGATAATTTCACGGTCATAATATACATAAATATTGAAATTATTTAAATGTGATATTTTTCATAATTACATAAGCCATCTACGGATAAATAAGGATATTAAGTTACCTAACTCTGGCATTTAGGATAATTTCGAAAGATTAAGAATGGTGGAAGTCTATTTTTACTTCTGAATTATAGGAAAATGTATCAAAATTTTAAACAATGTGTTGTGTCCCTTCAGAAAGTAGTTGATCATGGACTTCCATTTGGCTTTGTCTCTTGCCACCCTTAATATATTTTCTCATGGTATCTCTCCCAAACCCCGCTCCGTCATGTATTTGCTGAAGGC
The DNA here is from genome assembly GCA_037127315.1 of Ascarosepion bandense. Lineage (NCBI taxonomy): Eukaryota > Metazoa > Mollusca > Cephalopoda > Sepiida > Sepiidae > Ascarosepion > Ascarosepion bandense. Next base: position 2,318,563 of record JBBBDQ010000970.1, read on the forward strand.
TATCAATTTCTTCTCGCATTATTTTCCGCTGTTTGTTCTTCCCTCTATCCAACCTGTGAGTATTAGATTATCCAGGTCTTCTTTCCTCTTTACGTGTCCAAGTAACCTCAGCTGTCTCTTCCTGATTTTAAGTAAGATCTTTCTTCTTCTTTGCATCTTCTAAAAGAAAAAACACACATTTCTGGTAGCTCGAGCCTCTCTTTCATCCTTGAAGAGATTGTCTGATATTCGCTGCTATATAGAAGGACTGATATTACATAGAAGTCCAGCACTGTTTTCGTTGTTTCCAGTTAAATCTCTCTCTCTCCTTCTCTCTCTCTGTCTCTCTCTCTCTCTCTCTCTCTCTCTCTCTCTCTCTCTCTCTCTGGCACTTTGGGGTCTTCTTTTTACTCATAATCATACATTCAGTTTTCTTGAAGTTTATGCTCAATCCTTTTGTAAATATTAAGGTAATAGAATTTCAATCTTTATGGTCGTTCACGTGTATCAGATTTAGGGAATAACATTCATTTTCGAAATACTCATGCTTTTTACCGAAAACTTCAAGTTATAGAATATGCATATTTATGGTCGCTCCATTGTCGAAAATTAAAATAAATGACACAGTTAAATAATTTAAATATTCTAACTTTTTTAAAGTTAGAAAATTCTATATAAAAATCACATTAAGGCAATTTTAATTTATATTCTTATGAGGCGTTCGAACATACTGCCTTTAAAACCGCTTTCCTAAACACCGAATGGATCCTTTCTGGGATTGAGGTTTTTATACCAGGTAAGTATTTTCAGGTAAAAGCTAAAAGCTTGACCTGATTACCCTAACGGAAAACTCTGAAGGCATAGTTCACCGTAACCATTATTTCAACATCTATCACAAGGGACGTCACCTTTGAAGGCGCTGAAATCATAGCTCACCGTAACCATACTTCAAAATCTATTACAGGGGACAGCATTTTTGAAAGCGCTGAAGCAATAGTTCACCGTAACAATACTTCAACATGTATCGCAAGTTACAGCACTCCTGAAGGCGCTGAAGCCATAACTCACCGTAACCATTACCTCAAAAACTATCACAAGAGATGTTGTAGTTTGGTTGTTATTTATTTCAGAACCATCCACCATCACTATGGAAAACGCTAATTGCAGTTATGTGCGAGCTACCTAGGCCGACGTTAAAAAAGTTATGCCAACTAATGAATTCCTGGTCGGGTATGAGACTTAGGCCCCTATCCTCTCATGGTACGGGACCTCCTCGAATGGACATTTTTTTATCCTGACTCGTTATAGTTCGAGGTCTGATAAACGGTTATGGAATTTCACCAGATTGGTCTTGGAAGAATTGAATGTAATCAGCCAGTACCCACCAGACATTTATGGCAATACTATTTCAAATACAGTATGTCAACGCACGAAGCTTTCAAACGCAATAGATAATGAGACAAGTAATATATATATATATATATATATATATATATATATATATATATATCCGAGTTGGTACAGAACGAAGAAAGAATTTTTCCGTCCTAAACATTAATTTAAAACAGTGCTCGATATATGATGTATAGAGCTGTGAATATTTATTATAAATTATGTTTTAGAACATGTACCATATTTTTTTAATATATGTCCTCGACAATCATATTTTTGTTTCAACGTTGGGTGCACAACGTTTCTTCGGAAGGTAAACACAAAACGGAATTCAGTTTTGCTTTTACCTCCCGAAGAAACGTTGGGCACTCAACGTTGAAACAAACATATGATTGTCGAGGACATATATTAAAAAAATATGGTACATGTTCTAAAATATAATTATATAATATATATATTTATATATATATATATATATATATATATATATATATCACTTGACCTCCAAATATATCTTTCACTTTACCCTCAAAAATGCCAATAAATGGAATTCCGTTTTGTTTTTACCTCCCGAAGAAATGTTGGGCACCCAACGTTGAAACAAACATATGATTGTCGAGGACATATATTAAAAAATATGGTACATGTTCTAAAACATAATTATATAATATATATATATATATATATATATATATATATATATATATATATATATATATATCACTTGACCTCCAAATATATCTTTCACTTTACCCTCAAAAATCCCAATAAACTCTTGAGTTTAATTCAAGGGACTTTTATGAAAAGTCACTACAAATCTTATTGAAACAAACCAAAATTTGAAATTCTGATTCTTTTTAGGAAAGCACTTTTACGCGAAATCTTTTGAAAAGCGTCCTAAATATCACATTTCGTATGTAAAATGTATACTCATTTTGCTTTTACAAATGTTTTTACTTACTTGGTTTATTTCATTTTAATTTATTTATTATATTTATATCTTTGCTACTTGAACAAAAATATATCCAGTAGTGAAATTAAAATTTCAGTAACAGAATAAGCTTTTCAAATCTAACTGAATATGTTACTCGGAACGAAAGTCATGTGTATGACGATGAAGCATGGCTTCTGATTGGAAGGTTAGGTGCTTTGAGGAGCGTGAAAGAATGTCTGAATTGCAGTTGTTCTCAGGTAACTTGACTCGGTATGCTAGCAATAGTGAACCGTCAAACAAAATAAATCACTATAAAAGTAAAGAAATTATTGTATATTAAAAATACAGGCATTACATTTTTATAAAATAAATAACAAAACATATTTATAGTAACATTATCAATGGTACATTTAAACAACATTTCCAGAAAAACATTTAATTTTAGTTAAATGCATATAATTACATTTAAAATATTTCGATTTCGGTAGTAAATAAATTATAAAATTTGATATATCGCGATAGAAAATCAACCAACCAACAAAGACAGTACTTCAGAATGCATACGCACTAGGTTTTCAAACGTAATGGAATATGAGACAGGTGATAATGATTTTAAATTATATATAACTAGAAATTTAAAACTACTTACAAACGCCAGAAGTTAAAAATGAGGCCTCATAATCTTTTAAATTCCTACAATCATACAATTAAAAATTTACTCCTATATGAGTTTTCAAATCAGCAATAATGTCACGATGAAACACAAAATTTAAGTAGAATTATAATGTCAAAAATTCACCAAAAAATATAATTAATGACTTGTGAAGTTGGTCGAAGATAGCCAAAAATATCAGAAGTATGCAGTATCCAGATATTCCATTAATCACTACAGTCGTAGACGCGTCACCTGTACTGCAGCTGCGGTAGAACTGGCGTTTCTTTGGGCACGACAGCTGGACAGACACCAAAACTCTGTACGCTGGTTTGAATTCAGAGATTTTTTTCTTCTAGACCGGTTGATACCAAGTCTACAGAACACAGTCCAGCTATCTAATCTAAACTTATTTATAAATAGAACTTTCTCTGTGTGTGCGTGTGTATATCTTTGCGTGTGTGTCCGTTACCTATAGATTCCGAAACGGCTGAACCGATTTTCTTGAAAATTTACACAGTTGTACTATAAGCGTCTGTGAGTGTTATTAACTAGGTTTTGTGTCGAGGTACCCCCGATAAATATCGATAATCGATAATCGAAAAAATCGGGTTATAGAAGGAGTGGTGCGATTTTAATCAAATTTGATACACTCATAGACAAAGACATAAGAAATGATATTTAGAAGTTTCAAGGTTGCACTTCTTACAATAGTGCAGAAAATGGATAATATATATATATATATATATATATATATATATATATATATATATTATCCAGATGTTTGTGTGTGTGTCTGTTTATCTCTGTGCATGTCTGTATTTTTTTCAGCCCTTTTATTTTAGTTTTTGCTTCGGATTTGGGTCTAAGTAGGTATAATTGTAGTTGTTAGTCTCAGCCATGATACCATTTACTCAGAGGACTTATTTAACCTTCAAAATTCAGTATATGACGAAAAAATCTTATTTGATATCGATATCAGAAAATCAAAATTTGACTTACATCCATTCATTTTTCTTTCAGTCTACGGTTTTGCTTTAACTGGAAACAACTATTGCTTTTTAGTGTTTCGTGCCAACGTCCAAAGAGTCTGAGCTCCAGGACCATGGATTAGTTTTAAAGATTCCATTACAGTCGAGCAACACCGGGTTATACTGCTAGTTTTACTATAATCCATAACTCGAGAGAAAAGAGATATCGAAAGAATATTACCAGGTAAGTGAATATAATGAACAGAATAATAGAATAGTTAATGCTATAAATAGAATAATAGAATTAATTAAATTGAAATTTCACATTCACTGGCTATTCAGTTATTGAACGCTTTTGTCTCATATATTGAAATGCAAATCTTTCTCCAAGGAGTCATTCGAAAATAATTAAATTTTCATGTGTAACCAAAATTAACAAAAATGCTAGAATTAGTTTTAGTTTCATTCGGTTTTTAATTGCATCCCAAAATATCATAATTTATGAAATTCAAAATGAAGTAACTGAAAAAGGTTACATTAAATGCAAAAGTTTTGTCGCTGAAGTATTCAGAATTACTTGAAAATGTCACCATATATAAATTAAAACTTTCCGAATTTTCGAAAGGTCCCCAAAATTGTCTGAATAAGTGATATGCAACTTTTTTTTCTAATTATGATTTGGACAATATTCAGATATCACAACTAGAAAAATAGAAAATTTATCAAGGCTCTGCATTCAAAACTAGATGATATAAAAATTAAAGAAATCAAACATTTAGTTTTATTTGGGTTTTCACTGTGGACGTGCGTTACGGTGCAGTGGATGTCGGCTTGGAATGAGAAATTCGAAACCCGAGTTCGAATTTCAATGGATGCACATACGCGCAAATACTCTTAGAAAAAGTATCAATCTGTATTTTTTCTTCCAGCTATGGATTAAATAACAGGGCAGGTTGGGTTTAATCCTTTTAAATGTCAACGATTCTACCCTAGAAAGTAAAGGCAACCTACTGCGGAAAATTCTTCTGATCAGTCAGTCATGTCTCTTTCAAGTCATGTTCGTCCAAGCGTCTCACTGAATGTGTTTGACATTAACGCACTTATTGTAAAACGAAAGTTTGCCACACTATTTTCAAGATACATCCTGAATTTTAATGATAGCAACATTCGAAATGTAGAAATCTCAGAGAAAGTTAGAAATATTTGTATTAAAATTTAAGTATAATGATATGTCAAAAGTAGACGAAACGTCATGGATTTCTGTTTCATAGAGTCAATTAAGATTTTGCTTCAGACCAGTTTAAAATGCCTTTGAAGTCATAGTGATTCACAAATAATAAGTAGAAGCCAGTTCAACCGATCGGTTAAATACCTCAACAGCTAGAAGCCTCATTAAAAGAAAAAGAGTTCATTAAAACTGACGTAAAGTCAAGGTCTTCTCTGTGATGATGAAAAGTTACAGGCTGTTTTATCGGTATTGAATCTTACAAGGCATTTACTCTTCTACTGAGATGAGAGTAGAATATATAGATTGTTTTATGTATGTATATATTCAATTAAAAGTTAACAAAAATTCATTCTTCAAAATGGCTAAAATTATTGCTGAAATGTCTTGGATAAATAACAATTTTAAGCGTTTCTAATTAAAACCTTTAAGTCTTTCCAAGTTGGTTTTCACTCGTTTTTGTAACATTTGGCCTAAAGTTATCATGTTGCAAAATCACTTTGTCTTGTCTCTGCTAGTATGGCGGCAATTTTTTCTTCAATGCTCGGCTCAAATACATCAATTGTAGTCGGTAGCTATCTCGAGTGATGGTTTCGGTCTGTTCGAGCAGCTGATCCCATTAAATACAGAGTAGAAGCTTCGAACCGTAGATATTTGACTTTGCTGCCCAGAATTTTCATCGCCGTACTTACCTCCACAAATCTCTACACTAATCAAAGTGTAGCCACTTATCATCACCGGTCACGATACGATGCAAAAGGGTTTTTTTATGCAGTAGAAGCTGCTGTTCCCACGTGACAAGACGCCGTTCAGTGTCTCTCGGCTTTAACTCGTGCAACATCTAATCTGCTTGATTTTGAATCATTCTTAATGCTTTCAAACTTTACAAAACGATTGAGTGATCAATTCTTAATACTTTCGCTAGTTATGGACATGAGCCTTCATGAAGCATAGCTGCCAAATCTTCGTCTTAATACTTTTTCGCTTCCCCATTCAGTTCATTACCTCCAACATCAAAATCATTATTTTTAAAGCCTCTAAACTAATCTCTGTATGTTGTTTCCGACCGAGCCTGGTCGCCGTAAGTCTGAACAAGAATTCTGTGTGCAGCAAGTGTAGATTTCTCGTGAATAAAGTAGTGCAGTAAAATTCCCTGCAAATCTGACATATTTAACGCTGTCGAAATCGTATACTCTGAATTTCAAGCTTGCTTCGTATTTACTTACAGAAAAGTTACCATATGAAAGTATATGAACACATTTCTGGGTGCATCATCTGTTGTAAAAACAGCGAGAACTTATTCAATATCTTAATATATGTAGTAGTAGCAGGCCTCCGTCGGTCAGAGCTGACCATGGTACCATCCTGGCTGTCTCCTTTGGCTGGAGCAGCGGTCTCTGTGAATGTAGAAACCGATGTTGGAGTGACAGTTTTTATTGCAAAGGCTTTATTTATGCTTTGTTTCTGGTTTGTCGGAGCTGTCATTTTGCTTTCTGCTAATCCGCTTTTCCATGTGTCAGTTGCTCCTCCCTTGATTTCAGTTGATGGGCCAGGGTTCCTCGCCATTTGGTCCGTTTGACTGCTACGCTCTCCTATGACTCCGTGTTTATGCCCGTAGCCTTCATACCCCAGCTGTGGCCACCCAGTGGGTTTCTCCCAGAGGCCAGCTCTCCATACAGGAAGTCTTTTGGAATGCCACTGTCTGTCACGCGATGGACATGGCGTAACCAACGAAGACTACTCTGTTTTAGGAGTGTGAACATTGTAGACAAACCCGTGCGGGAGAGGGCCTCAGTGTTGGGCACCTTCTCTTGCCATGAGATTCGCGATATGCGTCGGATACTTCTCACGTGAAAGGTGTTCAGAAGCATCTTTTTCTTGGCGTACGTGGTTCATGTCTTACTGCTGTATAGCAATGTACTAATAACACATGCGTTGTACACTGACATCCTTGTCTTTAGTGTCAGCTTAGATTTCGTCCAAACACGTGTTGTGAGGCGGGCAAGGGTTGTGGATCCTCTTTCCAAATCTCTTGTCGAGCTTTATGTCCAGAGAGAGGTTCCCAGTGATGGTAGAGCCAAGGCAGGTAAACTAATGAACCACCATGAACGTATTTAAAAAGCGATTTTACAATCACCTCTCATCCTTCAATAACAAAAAAAAAACATGACGTCTCTCTCTCCAAATACTTTTGGCAGTTGGAAGACGAAAATAAAACACCTAAAGTATATATATATATATATATATATATATATATATATATATAATATCGCTGTATCACAGCTTACTGATCTGTGAATGTTTTCACATAGACCGTAATATATAGTAAGAAAGACGTAAGAGCGAATAGAATTCCTTTGCAGATGGCTGTATTAAATCCCTTATATAGCAGCTGTAGTCTTTCAAATCGGAGAAAGGTCACTAACACTTTAAATAAAAATATATAAACACGAGAACTTCAAACATAAATAAAAAATATCTTAAGTGCATTATGAAAAGTATGATGTACTAGCATTTTAAGTTTGCACATTAAATTTTTAGTTTTCTGATTGAAAGTTTTGCAAAGCTGAGACATTTTATACAGACAAAAATAGTTCAATAATGCATTTCAAAACATTTTAAGATTATATTTTTAAGCCTACCTTGATAAACCAACAATTGTGAAACAGAAAATCTAATCGTGCTATATATTTTAAAACTAAGTGAAACTGTCACATTTGAAATTCAAATCTTAGTAGCCGTAGGTTTCAGATTAGGAAATTAAAACTAAAAGATTAATAGCACTTGATTTTGAAGACAATGTGAAAATATCACATCGGAAATTATGCAACATTTGCGATTCAAAAGAAATCGAAAACATCACAAGTGATACACAAATTTTATTAGTACTAAACATTAGAACATAGACAAAAATATCACAAATAATTGAATTCAAAATTGCCTAAGAATGCATGTTCGTATATAGAATTTTCCACGTGACAAGAAATGCAAATTTTTAATGTCAAAACGAATGTAAAGAGACGAAATTCCAAATGTAGTTCTGATTAATACAAGACTTTCCATATTGCAAGAAATAAATTCATGAGATAATTAATAATACAAAAAATATTACAATCAAAGAATTTCAAAACTTATTTATTCCTTCATAAAATGATTTATTATTAGAGAAATATAGAAATTAGCGTCATTTAAAATTATTAATTATTAGTAGTGTATGTATTGAAATCAGCGTCATTTAAAATTATTAATTATTAGTAGTGAATGTTTTAAATCAGCGTCATTTAAAATTATTAATTATTAGTAGTGAATGTATTGAAATCAGCGTCATTTAAAATTATTAATTGTTAGTAGTGAATGCATTGAAATCAGCGTCATTTAAAATTATGAATTATTAGTAGTGAGAGTATTGAAATCAGCGTCATTTAAAATTATTAATTGTTAGTAGTGAATGCATTGAAATCAGCGTCATTTAAAATTATGAATTATTAGTAGTGAGAGTATTGAAATCAGCGTCATTTAAAATCTATATAAAAGTCGGAGTCATTCAAAATGCATTCATTTTTTATGAATGTATTTATTATTAGAAAAATATATCAACCTGATGAATTGAAAGTTTATTCAATATTTTCATAAAAGCATTGTTTTAGGCTATAAGTTCCTGAGGAAAAAAACACTCTTGGTGCTTGGATTAATACAAATCCTAGCCAAAACGATAGATTAGTTTAATCTCTAGCTATATCAACTGCTATTTATAAGGTGAAGATTGACATATGAATACAACGTTGAAAACAAAGCTGCTATCTGTTAACCATCATAAACAATCGCTCCTGCCCACCATTAGCATGGATCAGGCTAGCCTCCCTGACAGCAAAACACTACGCCTCGTTGGCCTGACTCTCTCAGCAGACCTCAAATGGAATGACTATATAGAATGCTTAGCTAAATCCGCAGCTACAGAGCCATTACGTTTTTCCCGCCTGAATCCATCTTGCGCATATATAAATGTACCATCCGCCCGTGTATTGAATACTGCTGCCACATCTGGTCGGGTGCCCCTGCTATTCACCTCTTGGTTCTTGGCAAAATCCAACGGAGAATCTATATTGTGATTGTTCCCGACTTGGCAGCTCGGCTGCAGTCGCTCTCTCACCAGCGTGATGTGGCTTCCCTGTGTCTCTTCTACAAATTCCTTCACGGCTTCTGCTCCAATGAACTAAGCTCACTGGTGTCCTCGATGTGTGAATATACTCGAGTTACTAGCCTAGCAACTAGGTTCCACCCTTTGTTAGTGAAGCCCATAAAATGTAACCGCAATTTCTACTCTAATAGATTCTTTTCTCGCAATTCCCGACTGTGGAATTCTCTTCAGTACACTTGTTTCCCCGACAGCTACAATCTCCAAGAATTTAAATGTAAGGTCAACAGTTATCTCCTATCTCACTAACAAGCATCCTTTCTCTCAATCTCTTTTCTCCATCCTCTCCACCCCATCACACCAGTATTCACATCTTTCTATTACCCTCTTTCTGACACCCCCTATAACCTGACCCCCTTTTTCATCATTTTCCTTCTATGTAAACCCCTGTGCAATAGTGGCAGTAAAACTGCCTTGCTTGTTTAAAAAATATTATTAGAAAAAACTCACAAATAAAAAAATTCAAAACTTTGATAAGAATGTATTAGCTATCATGAGATAAAATATCACAATCGAAGAATGTTATTATTTTTAATTTTTATGAAATACTTGATTATTATTAGGGAAAATATGCTAAAAGAATCCCAAAGCATGTTTATATTTTACGAAATTATTAACTATTAATAGAGAAGAGATAACAATATAAAAATTCAAAATTTATTCAACTTTTATAAAATTGTTAATTAGAGAAAATAATACAACTAGTGAAATGCAATATATATTTAATTTTTTATGCAATTTTAAATTATTATAAGAGAAAATTCAAAAATTAATATTGAAATTTCAAAATGTATTTGTTTTATAACATTACAAGACTTATTGTTTGAGAAAATATTACAGTTAGATAAATCATTAATTTATTCAGTATTATATTAATTCCTTATTATTATTATTATTATGTTGACACTTTTTATCATATTTCGATTTCTGCTACGGTCGCACTACCTACCAAGTCTTCGGGAAGACCTAAGACAGGTCTCGGAGTGTTGTTATGGCACCATTTCATGTTTTTCTATCTCCCCTAACATCCCTAGCGTTACATATACAAAGTTCTCCTTAGTGTGTGGGCTGTACTTAACAAGACATTTTTTGTATATCTCTTAAGCTGGGGTTTCCAGGGATTCTTTCAATGTGTTGTTTTGTTCCATGCTTTATCATTCCAAGTGCACCTACTATCACTCGCACGATTCTTGTTTTCAATTTCCACATTTTTTCTATTTCAATTTCCAGGTTTTTATATTTTGATAGTTTTTCGAATTCCTTGGTTGCTATGTTAAATCCGATGGACAAACCATATCAATTAACAGGCAAGATTTTTTCTATTTTTTAACAATAATGTCCGGCCTATTTGCTTCAATTTTTCTGTGTAGATGGTGTAATCCCATCGAATGGTGATATATTTTATGTCTGTAACCGATGCTGGTGTGTTTACATATTTTTCATAGCGTTTGCACATTGTCCAATGTAAATATTGCCCCACTCTATCGTGACAATATTTATATTCATTTGGGGCAAGTACAGAACAACCTGAGATTAGATAGTCTATTGTTTCTTGGTATTTATCACAAAACTTGCATTTTGGATCCACATTATATATAATATTTGCCTGAAAGTTTCTAGTGAAAAGATTTTGGTCTTGCGCTACAAGAATAAAGCATTCAGTCTCAGACTTTAATTCAGATGCACGTAACCATCGATGAGCATTAACTTTATCAACGTTGGGTTTATTAGCATATTCTGGATATTGACCATACAGAGGTTTGTCTTGCCAGCGTTGTTTCATCTGTTCAAGAGCTTTATCCTTGGCTTTCTTTTTCATATTTTTTGATGCAATAGTTGGGTTTTGGCTTCTGTTTTGTTTTTCTACAGAATCTACTAAATGTAAATCTTGTTTATATTTAGTATCTTCTTTCATTTTTGAATATTGTTTTCTTTCAGTTTTCATGTTGTTTGACTAATTGTATCATCCAGTCCTTTGTTGTCTCTCTAAGCCCATTGTTGTTGTCTTGTATGACAATTCTATCTGAATAAGATGTCTTCCACCTTCTTTATGGGGTATGTATAGACGGTCTACATCAGTCTTTGGATGATGCATCTTATGCTTAGAAAGGAGCTTTCTTGTCTAAGAATCCATTTGTCTGATGTCATTTAGAGTCCAGTTCAAGATGTTGAAACTAAATTGGACCGCTGAAATGGCAAGGCTATTGATGGCCATAATTCTGTTCTGAGAATTCAATTCAGTTTTCAATATCACTCGTTGCCTACTATAGTAATCTTTACGGACTATTTCTTTCATTTTTATGGTGAATTGTTCCACTCTCATTTACCCCGAGGTACTTATAAGCTTCTTCTTGCTCTAAATCCTTTATTGTTACAGCAGGGTCTAAGCTAATTGAGGACGTTTGTTGTAGTGATCCTCGTAAAGCTGTAGCTTTAACACATTTATTCAAATTAAATTTCATTCCAATTATTATTATTATTATGTCATTTTTCATCATATTTCGATTTCTGCTTTGGTCTCACTACCAACCAAGTCTGCGGGGAGACCTAAGGCAGGTAGTGGCGTGTTGTTATGGCTTCATTTCATGTTTTTCTATCTTCCCTATCATCCCCAGCATTACATAGATAAAGTTTTCCTTAGTGTGTGGGCTGTACTTAATAAGACAATTTTTTGTATATCTCTTAAGCTGGGATTTCCAGGGATTCTTTCAATGTGTTGTTTTGTTCCATTTTTTATCATTCCAAGTGCACCTACTATCACTGGCACAACTCTTGTTTTCAATTTCCACATTTTTTCTATTTCAATTTCCAGGTCTTTATATTTTGACAGTTTTTCAAATTCCTTGATTGCTATGTTACAATCCGCTGGACAAGCCATATCAATTAATAGACAAGTTTTCTCCTTCTGGTTTTTAACAATAATGTCTGGCCTGTTTGCTTCAATTTTTCTGTCTGTGTAGATGGTGTAATCCCATAGAATGGTTACATCTTCTATTTCTGTAACCGGTGCTGGATGATGTTCATACCAGTGTTTGTTTACAGCTTTTCCATAATGTTTGCACATTGCCCAATGTAAATATTGCCCAACTCTATCGTGGCGATTTTTATATTCGTTTGGGGCAAGCACAGAACAGCCTGAGATTAGGTGGTCTATTGTTTCTTGGTGTTTATCACAAAACCTGCATTTTGGATCCATATTATTATGCATAATATTTGCCTGAAAGTTTCTCGTGAAAAGACTTTGGTCTTGTGCTGCAAGTATAAATCCTTCAGTTTCAGACTTTAATTCAGATGCACGTAACCATCGATGAGTATTAACTTTATCAACATTGGATTTATTGGCACGTACTGGATATTGGCCATGTAGAGGTTTGTCTTGCCAGCGCTGTTTCATCTTTTCAAGAGCTTTATCTTTGGCTTTCATTTTCATATTTTTTGCCGCAATAGTTGGTTCTTGGCTACTGTTTTGCTTTTCTACAGAATCTACTAATTATTATTATTATTATTATTATTATTATTATTATTATTATTATTTACTTTGTTATTCTATTTATATGCTCATCTTGATTGTTAAACACAACATTTCGGTTCTTGTATTGGCTTCATCAGTGTTTCTTATCGTACTTGTTAATCGTAGCTGAATTTTGAACCTGTTTCCCATTCTGAACCCTGTTTCCCATTCGGTCAATCAGTTAAGTGCTATACAAGATACACACATGGGTGATCATGTCTCTTTCGATACCTGACTGACTGGGCAGAATATTATGCCGAAGTAGGTTGCCATTACTTTCTGCCGTTGGCTGGTTGCCAGCGAAGGCTATAGAACCTAATCTGTCCTCATAACTGGAGGGAAGAGACGGATTAATACCCTTCCCAAGGGTAATTGCGCGTAAGTTAATGCAACGAATTCAACTGTATTTCAAACTCGACTCCCCGAGTTTCCCATTATTAATGCATTTTTCCTATTACTTAGTACTTAATACTCTTATTTATCTTTTATGTTTATTATTATTTAGTACTCAGTACTCTTATTTATGTTTTCTTGCGTGTATGTTTCTTCTACTGAACGTTTTAAGAAACGTTTTATCGCCTCTAGACTCATTTCCATGTCGATTAAATCATTAATCAAAACAAATTGATTTCCTTTAAAGTTTTAAATTCTCTGATATACAGTTTATTGCTGAAGGCAATGCAACTTCAGACAAAGCAAAGACGCACATTATACGGTAAATTATTTTTATCAATCTTTTCGGGATTAATTTGATATCATCAACTCTTCGTTGTTACATGGGTACAACGATAAACTACATCCAGTAGAAAAGCTTCTGATCTAGAAATTTTGGGGAAAAGGCGTGAAACAACCTCTTAATTATTGTTGTTCCAATATTCATCCTGATCTGGTATGGTAACACTTGCAAGGACCCCAGTTATGAGCAAATAGTGAATTCGAAAACAAAAGCAAGATCATGAAAGTACAAACGAAAGTTTTATTTTGTTTTATTTTTAATTTTTTTTAAATCGTATCACCCCGAACAAGACAGTAACGCCACTGATGTGCGGGGGGGGGGGGGGGCTACATCAAATTAAATAAATTAGATAAGAGGAGAGTAAAGAGAAAGACGAACCAGTTGAGGATGGGAATATAGGTGTGATTACAGTTGCAAATGTGGAGAGAAAAGGAAGGATATACAGGGTGGTGTAAAACGAACTAGAAGCAAGTGCTTAAGAGATGAATATTGACATTGCATTTAAATTCCTGGAGGAGATTAGCCGTCAGGAAAGCAAGAATATGGAAGCGAGTACCACAGGAGACAAATGCGAGAAAAGAAGCTGCAGGAGTAGAATTGTCGTCTGCATTTGGTAGATCTAACTGTGAATGGGTGTGACCTAATTGCCAGTCTGGTAAACACCTGTTGCAGGGGCACTAGTGGAGCAGAAGCCATGAAAGTATTTATAGAACAGACAGAGGGAGGCCACATCCCGTCGGTGGGGAAGTGGCTAGAGTCGAGCCGCCAAGTCGGTACCCATTATATTCGGAGAGGCAGCATGGCTTCCGCTTCGTCAGATCCACGGCCGACGTGCTAATGACCATCACGGAGTACATTTTCTAGGTACTTGAGGAGACCGGCGAGGCTCGTGCTGTTGCTCTGAACATCTCCAAAACTTTTGACAGGACATGGCACACTGGTCTTCTATGCAAGCTACGGGATCACCCGTATTACCGGAAGCTTGCTTGATCTGTTCCAATCTTTTCTATATAACCGCATAATGAGGGTCATCTTTAATGGGCATGCCTCCACATCCTACTGTACAAAAGCTGCTGTCCCTCAGTGCTCTATCCTAGGCCCGACGCTCTTCCTTATTTTCATAAATTATCTCCCAGACGTGATCAAATGCCAAGTATGCATCTACGCAGATGACACCACAATTTACTCCTACATCAGTATGAAATCCGAAGTAGCAGACAAACATAACATATATAAGTAAAATAAAAACTACCTTATTTTTATATAAACACTTTACCAACAAAACTAATTTAAAGCAGAATTAGCAACAATACATTTTATCTGTAGTTGATGCCATGAGATTGTGTTTAAAATATCTACATTTTGAGCATTAAACAACCCATAAATGTTAATGCCACTAAACAAAATCAATCAATCAGTTAAGATCCATATATTATTACATGGAAAAATGTCCGCGTAAGAAGTAATATTCTTAAGATTATATTTCAACTGGAAAAGAACAGGACAAGTTATTAAAACTGGAAAAGTAAAGGACAAGATACGCTGGTGAAGTGAAAAATAAGGAAGTTCTTAATTAAAATATTGTATTCAAATTTTATAATTATTTTAAAAACATTCTTAATTCTTACTTCACTAGAATATCTTTCCCTTTACTTTTCCAGGTTTAATAAATTGTCCTCTTCTTTACCAGGTTTAATATAATCTAAAGAATATTTCTTATGCACGCATTTTTACATGTATTCCATAATGTTTTCTAATCATAGCTATTAATTTAATATAACTTAATGCTGAAAACCGTATTCAAAAATATTAAAAAGAAAAAAGTTATATGTAATTTTTTAAAAACCAATAAAAATGGATTATTTATAATTAATTCTGATAATCAATTTTGATAAAATGATTAGTGATAAGTTTGATTGACAAAAATGATAAAAGATATCATCAGAATTGATGAAAACCGCATGTAAAAATATTAAACAGAAAAATAGTTTTAAAAAATAACATTTATCATTAGAAGCTTTAGTCAATCATTCACTTATGTACTTATGTAGTTAGTTTCCCTTTTTGGACTTCACATATTTTGATGTAACTTTTTTCTACGAAACCAAAACTTTTCTTTTTCAAAATATAGCTAAAAAGGTGTCTTATCTAACTGTGTAAATTGTTTGAAATTTTGTTAAGAATTTAATTAGTGGTAAAGCTTGAAAGCTGACTAGATTCTTTCAATGTCGGACTTAAGAATATATTCAAACACTACCGTGGGTGAATGATACACGTTTGGGCGATCATGTCTTGAAAGAGACATGACTGACTGGGCGGAAGATTTGCCGCAGTAGGTTAACATTACTTTCTGCGGTAGACTGGTTGTCAACAAAGGCTATAGCACTCAATTTGCCTTATATTTGGATGGAGATGAAATGGATTAATACCTTTCTTAAGGGCATCTGCACTTAAGTAAATGCAACGAATTCAACGTAATACAACTGGAATTCGAATTCGGCTAATTGACCTCTCATTCCGAGCCGATATCAACTGCACCACAGCGTCCATCCGAAATTAATTGTTTGTAAAACAGTTTATTGCATTAGTTTTATAAATCAAACATCCGACTGTTATGATATGATAATATTTTCATATCTGGTCGGGCGACCCTACTGTTCATCTCAGGGTTCTCGACAGGCTTTAAACGAGAATCAGTAATGTGATCGGTCCAGTTATGGCAGCTCGACTCCAGCCACTTTCTCACCGGCGGGATGTGGCTTCCTTCTGTCTATTCTACAACTATTTTCATGGCTTCTTCATCGACGAGCTTAAGTCACTAGTGCCCCCTCCACAAAAATTTACTCGACCAATCAGACTGACAACTAGGTCTCAAACTTTTGCAGTTAAATATACCAAAATGCATTCGACAGTTCTACTCCACAGCTTCTTTTCTCGCACTTCCTGCATGTGGAACTCACTTCAGTGTACTTGCTTTCTTGAGGGTTACAACCTCCAGGAATTTAAATGCAATATCAATTTTCATCGCTTATGCACTTGACTCCAGTCCTTACCTCATCTACATCACCCCGTTTATCTTGTTGTTTTCTGTTCTTACACTACCTTCGCAACTGTCATCACACCTGTATTCCTACCATTCTCTCATCCTTTCTCGGACACCCCACTGTAACTGGTTCAACTTTCTCTCATGTACAGCCTTGCTTGGTGTGAAACGATTAAAAAAATTGACAAGAGATAACTTCTTTTCGTAATCATTTGTATTTTTCAGAATGATTATTTCTGTAGCGTTTAATAAGATTTCTGCACCTCTTAGTTTGTTTGGGTTTTTTTGGGTGGGGGAGGGGCTATTCTTTTATTCAGAATCGTTCCTCAACTCCCTGAATATAACGTCTCTGTTTATGCTCAGCTATTTTCAACACATGCCAAAATATTCGACTAGACGTCGCCCGTAGAATTGAGACCACCATTCTCTTACGTCAGTCTTCTTCCTCTTCAACAATTCTGAAGAGATTTTCATTGCATGTTCTTTGTTATCGTCATGTCAGATATTGATTTGCTTAAAGTGGGCACAAGTTCTTTAGTGCAGAACGGTGTGATATGTCAGGCAATTTTATTTTTCCCTCTCTTTCGCTAAATTTTTTGAAACTGTGTGGTAGACACATTCCATGAAATATTTTGATATCTACCGTTTTTTTCGATTCAGAGACTCTTTTTGATATCCGATTATGTTTTCTTGCCTATAGTATGCTGTTTATGCCCTAAAATTGCTATTCATAGCTCTATCATATAATAATTCTGCTTGTTCCTTCCTTAGTTACTTAGTTAGTTACTTAGTTCGTCCGTCCGTTACGCCACTGAAGAAAGATAACACACTTACTCTCGAAACGAGCTTTTCCTTCCCCTCTATCTTTTTATTCTCTTCAAACTTTCTCTCACCTTTGCCAAACGGAAGTGTAGTAGACAGCCTATAGCATTACCGTATCAGTAGCAACTGAAGGTAGTGGTTGTAGCAGTAAGTGTGTGGGTGTATATATAGTAAAACAGGTTGGTTTGTTGTCGTATTCCGCGACCCAATAACGAAATTTCTGGCCTCTACATCCTTGGCCATTACTCAGTTGGTCTTTATGTCTGTTTACAATGGACACAGGAGCCATGATTTTTCAGTAATAAAAAAAAATCTCTTTCAAAATCTCTCAAAAAATAGTGTATAGTATTTTGGTTGTGGTCTGTGCATACGCCGCTTAATATAATATAAGATTACAGTACAGTAGCTTCTATGGACATTACTTTTATAGATATTTTAATAAAATTACACTCTGTGTTATCGTTATTTTTTTCCAATACCTATATGTTTGAAGACGCTACTATCATTTGTAGTATGCCAAAGTAAAAACTTTCCAGGTAACCATAATTATTCTTCCGTGGAAATTCCATGGGTTTCGCTGGTAATATAAGATTACAGTAAAGTAGCTTCTATGGACATTACTTTTATAGATATTTCAATAAAATTACACCTTGTGTTATCGTTATTTTTTATCCAATTCCTTTATGTTTGAAGACGTTACTATCATTTGTAGCATTACAAAGTAAAATATTTCCTAGAAATCATAATTATCCTTTCGTAGAAATTCCACTTGTTCCGCTTGTTTCAATAAACATTGAATCGGTCAAAAAATTACTGTGGCGTTTTTTCTTTCTTACAGACTTTCTTCGTGCAAGCTATCTGAGAGAATTCTTAATGTTTCATGAATTATTGAGGTAGGTAAATCTATACTATGCTTTGCAGATCTGTCTGGGTATTCATTTTCTATGTTCGAATTGACTTAATCTCCCTTGTGTAAATAAGCACGCCTTATGTTAAAATCTCCGGTGAATAATTCAATCTTGCAAGTGTTGATGTGTTTGTGTGTTTCCCTTTATAAACAAGTAATAAAACACTACAACGATGGGGTAAAACAACTGGGAATTTTCTTACAGACGTAATTGAATTGATAAGCGATCGATTCAGTTTGGAGGTTATCAAAGAGTTTTTTATTTTATTTTCATGATTTCACAGATTAAGTTTTAAATTGTAAAACAAATATGTATATGACTTCTGTTGGGTTGTTTTGCATTATTGCCTGTGGTGGATGCAAAACGGATTCAATTATAATTGCCTTTATGAATTTAAAGACTAAAGTTTTGACTTGGTGTTGTGGGATCTCCCATTTTTCTATGATAATGGACTCGACGTGAGTATACATATACTCCTGCCATAGTGAGATATGTCAGTTATCGGAGAGTACCGGACTGATCCGTAAGTTACCGAACAATATCGAAGTTACAGAGAATAACTTGTCAGTAGTCATGGTAGCTCTGAGCTCGACTCAACCAGAATTGTCTTACACGGATATATTAATTCCAGCACGGCTTCACTTCAAAAACTTATATATATAATGGCACCTAGTTATGCCAATATCTTTATGCACATTCTAGAAAGAAAGATACTAGACAATTCAGAATATAAACCATCACATTGTTTTAGATATATTGATATTTTCTTATTATGGACTCATGGATTAGTAAAATTAATTTTTTTTTTTTTTACTTTCTGCAACAACTTCCAATATACAATTAAATTTACCATGGAGTACTCATACACATCCGTCCCTTTCTTAGACGTCATGATAAAATTAAACAAACATACACTTTCCACCAGTCTATACAACAAACCCACAAACCAACATAAATTCCTACACTTTAACAGTTGTCATCCCCTTAAATTAAAAAAAATCTATCGTATACAGCTCATTTCTAAGAATCAAACGCATATGCTCAGACCATCCAGATTTTCTATACAGCATTAACAACCTAACAAAGCAATTTCTAAAATGTAAATACCCAATAAAAATAATAAAAGAAGCACTAAATAAAACCATCCACATCAATCGTAACACACTTCTCACATACAAGAAAAGAAAAAACAACAACCGAATTCCCATGGTTTTTAACCACAATGAATATTTCCACATACTTATCAAAAATTTAAAAAATGATTACAAGAACCTCCAATCAAACAAAAACATCAAAGACATTTTCGGTAAACCACCCATAAGCGCAATGAAACAAACACCCAAACTATCACCTATCCTCACTTCTACCAAATGTCTAAAAAATACTAACCTATCAGGGAATCTAAAATTTCAGAAACCCAGGTGTTTAATTTGTAAACATTTAGTAAACGACACAATATTCTCTGTACCTAACACCAAAATCAAATTGCACCCACCACGCCTCACCTGTGACAACAAAAACATTATATATTTTCTCTTCAATAAACCGGGTCACACTTTAAAAAATTGCAAATGTTTATTAATAGACTCCGATTTTAGTTTTTGTTTCTACCATTTTCGTTTTGTAAATATTGCACACTGTAGCAAAAGATTGAAATTTACGGTGTATGATTTAATAATCAGTCCAATGTCTACAGATTTTCGCTGTTCATGTAATTTTGCCTATCTATGGCATTATAATGAACAATATGCTAAATATCTTTGCTATATTCTGGAGTTTTTACCTCGCAGGTATTGGAACTATTTGCAAGAGATCTACCAAAAAGCTTGCAATTTAGGGTGTATGATATAATAATCAGTCCAATATTTATAGGTTTTCCTTCTTTAAGTAAATTTGCCTATTTACGGCATTATAAAGAACAATGAGGTAAATATTTTTTGCTATACACTTTTTACGTCGCAGGAATTGGAACTAGATTAAATTCAATATAACACCATACGTAGCTGTTAAAAAATTAATAAAAGAATGTACCGAATATGTAAACGAGTTTTCTTTTGTTTTTTTGTTTGTTTGTTTTTTGTTTGGTTTATTTTCCTTTTTTGTTAAGCTTATTAAACATAGAACCATAGTAAATTATTTATACACACGTTAATATAATACTAGGGTATTTCATAGCATGTGACTGAGTGACTGCCATTATATGACAATTAAATTATGTGCTTTTGTCTTTTAAAGACACCAATGGAGAACTATCAGCTGACGCATATGATGAAAAGACGCTGTTATTGTTTTGATGCAAGCAAAATACAACGATGTTAAGACTTCACGTTTACTACAAGTTGCCAAGTCGTTGGTGCACAAGATCCGGATAGAGTTAAAAGTCTCCAGTGGTGATGCGTCTTATGTAGCGAAGCAGAAAAAAAGCATTGACAACGTTCAAGACATCAACATTCAAACAACACGTTTAAAAAATTATTGATGCGAATCCTGTAAAGCCAATGAGGGACATTGTCAAAGATCTCCAGGTGTCCGAAATCACAATCCGCAATATGGAAATAAATGCGTTAAAATTCATACATGATAAGGAAATGGCAGTTCATGCCTGCATGAGCACAAGAACAGTGGTTTCACCAAGAAAAAAAAACAATGTTTCAGAGGAAAAATTTCAAGCTGAAACAAACAGTAATCCGGAATAATAGCAGGGAATTATGTTCATTGGGTTGCAGCGGATAATGGCTCGGAACGAGGAATCGGAGGACCGTGTTCAATATCCGGTTGAATTCGTTACATTCACTAACGTGAAATAGACTTGGAAAAGGTATTAATCCATCTCTTCTCTCTCCAGCTATGAGTTAAATAGCAGAACAGATTGATTTCTGTATCCTTGTATGGCAACCAGTCTATTGCAGAAAGTAATGGCAATCTACTGCGCGAAAATCTACTGCCCACGCTTTCGAGACATGACCACCCAGGCATGTATTACGTAGAGCACTCAACTGTGTGCCTGCATTTTGTGCATATACTCCTGATGTTTTCTATGTTACACCCACCAAGTCCTCTGCTAATATATATATATATATATATATATATATTTGCGTATATATATATATATATATATATATATTCTAGACATATGCTATTAAATATAAGAGACAATGAATGTCTATTATGTTTAATCATGAGCCGTTCTAAACGTCGTATTTTTGCTTTAATTTCAGTTGAAAATAAAGACAAAAATTCTCCAACATTTGGATAATTATTTATTGGTTTTCTTCTAAGCTTTCGGCTCACATGAGCCATCTTCAGAGAGGTAGTTTAAACTGAAATATTATAAAATCCACCATCACCGACGATTTTATTTTGTGTTGACATAAAACTCCGCTTGGCAACGGCAATAGTTACCAAAAATAATAAACGCAGTTCTTAAGTTTGCGATGCGGTTTTATGACGTCACACCGCGGGATAGCGCGAAATGACAACAAAACCATCTAGTCAAATGCAATGTAATATGTTATTTCCTGTTTTAAAGTTGATTTTATTGAGTGTTGGTTGTTTTGATTTGATGTACATGGCCTCCAATATCTGCAGGTTCATCTTACTGTGTGTATGAGTAAGGATCACCGTATTGTTGACCAAAATCTGTCTGATATTACCTACATGTTTATGTTTTTCAGAGAAATGTTGTTTAATTGTACTCTGATCAGAAAGATGACATGTAAGTCTACGGGAGAGCGTGGTTGTGGTAAAACCAATATATGTACTAGGTTTTTGATTAGTATCAGAGATGCAATCTCTGAATGGGCATGTAAATTGGTACACTACATTGGTTTTTTGTAAAGAATTTAGTTTAGTGCCTGTTGGGTTATTATAGACTATGAGGTCAATTGTTTTAAACTTTTTATAATATATAATGAGTTTAATTTGATTATTACTTTCGACTGGTTTAACATTTCTACGTATTATGTTTTTGAGAGTTTTTTCATCTTGTTTATAATTATTATGTATTTGGTTGCAATAGCATAAGTTAATAGTGTTATGATTATTTTGATGTAAACCATTATTAATAATATTATCATTATTGTTAGAGCTATTGTTAATTTTGTTGAGATACATTTTAATTTGTTGATCAATAACGGAGTTAGGAAATCCATTATTGACTAGTGTTTGCTTAATGTTGTGTAATTCTTTATAAAATATAGATTTGGAAGAAGATATCATTTGTGTGCGTTGAAGTAAGTTTTTTATAACAGCTAACTTATATCGTTGGGGGCATTCACTATTATAATTAAGAAGACACGAATTTATGCTAGTTGGTTTCCTATATAGAGAAGTAGTAAATTTATGTGTGCTAGAATCAATGAATACATCAAGGAATGGGAGTTTGTTATTAATATTAAGTTTTAATGTAAATTTGAGGACGGAGTGACTTTCAAATTTGTTTTTAAGACATTTAATTTGCTCATATATATATATGAATGACTAATCTAGTATACTCCCATTACGATTGAGCTCTCTAGTGAAGAAAATTTTAAAAACAGTTTCCACCTGCTATATAAGCGTGAGTCTTCAAAAATGAATTGAGTTCTTTCGGTGACTGGCGTGTGTATACACTGCTTATATACAACACGTTAAAATTTCCCTTCTCTGGTTCCATGCGCCTATGGCTTAGGGAGTAGCAACTCCAACTGACACCAAATCGGTCGAATTTCGATCCTGGCCAAAAGCAAGTAGATGTGTCTAGGAACACTGATGAGCTGTGATACAGCGAAACAGGCTTGTATGTGGATGACATATATATATATATATATATATATAGAGAGAGAGAGAGAGAGAGAGAGAGAGATACAGTCACTTTCTCACCGGCACAATGTGGCTTACCTGTGTCTTTCTACAAATACTTTCATGGCTTCTGCTCCGATGAATTTAGCGCACTGGTTCCCTCTCTATATAAATCTAATCGAGCCACAAAATTAGCAACTAGGTCCCACCCTTTTACTGTGAAACCAATAAAATCTTACTTCAAATTCTACTCTACCAGCTTTTTTTCTTGCACTTCCTGCCTGTGAAATTCCCTTCCGTTTACTTGCTTCCCCGACAGCTACAATCTCCAAGAATTTAAATAGTCATCTCTTATCTCACTAACCTTCATCCTCTCTCTCTCTCTTTCTCTCTCTTTCATGATCTTCCTCCGTTCACTCTACTCTCATCTGTATTGTCAATATTCTCTTACCCACATTCTGACACCCCTATAACCTGTTACACTTTCTCATAACTTTCCTCCTATGTAACCCCCTGCTAAACAGTGGTAGTAAAATACCTTGCTTGGGACGATATGATTATATTTAAAAAGAAATTTCTATACTGTTTAAATGTGGGTATAAAGTGGGGGATCAATTCTTCATCACAATCAATATATAAAATGATCCCTCACTATATGGCTACATTCATTCTTCTCTTACCCACTTTCTGACACCCCTATAACCTGTTACACTTTCTCATAACTTTCCTCCTATGTAACCCCTGCAAAACAGTGGTAGTAAAATACCTTGCTTTGGACGATATGATTATATTTATAAAAAAAATTCTATACTGTTCAAATGTGGGTATAAAGTGGGGGATCAACTCTTCATCACAATCAATATATAAATTGATCCCTCACTTTATGGCCACATTAATTCTTCTCTTACCCACTTTCTGGCACCCCCTATAACCTGTTACACTTTCTCATAACTTTCCTCCTATGTAACCCCCTGCAAAACAGTGGTAGTAAAATACCTTGCTTGGGACGATATGATTATATTTAAAAAGAAATTTCTATACTGTTTAAATGTGGATATAAAGTGGGGGATCAACTCTTCATCACAATCAATATATAAACTGATCCCTCACTTTATGGCCACGTTCATTCTTCTCTTACCCACTTTCTGATAACCCTTATAACCTGTCACTCTTTTTCATAACTTTCCTCCAATGTAACCCCTGCAAAACAGTAAAATTCCTTGCTTTAAAAAAAATATCATGGTTTTAGGGGTGATGCGTTTCAAAGTACACGTCATACAACGCCACTTCTTTCAAAAGGGTATTCGGCTAAATGCTTCTGCTTATGGTAAAGTGTTGCAAAGAACTCTAATGCTCAGGATAGGCTTTTTATTGCGTGCGATGCCGTATGTTTTTAGCAGGACTCTGTACCAGCTCACAAAGCTGTGATGACCGAAGATTGGACGGTGGCAAACTGGAACAACCACGTCACTCCAAAAATGTGGCCACCTAATTCCTAGACCTATATCCCTATGACTATTCAATGTAGCGCATTGTTCAACGTTTACCATAGTATGACTGATTCCCTGAAAGCCACCGTTATCCGAATAATGTCCAGTATCAGTACAGACGATGTAATCCATGTCATCGATTCCAGTCCTGCATTGACCACATAATTACGACTGAAGCTGGATAGATCGAATACATCTGTAAATTAACCATTTGTGTCTGTATTCCAAGTTATAGGTCAATAAGTTTAGTTGATTGTAAGATGTTCTTTGTTTTTCTTACGCTCTCCAATGTATCTTCAAACACCTTACACAGACTATACGATCGCCAGTGACGGTATTTGATTTAATGTTGCAAGTTTCGTTTCTATTATAATGTTTTTAGAATTTTAAGATTTTATTTACAATAAGTTCTAAATATTTTTCTATTATTAGTAGTAGTATTATTATTAGTAGTATTATTAATAGTAGTATTATTAGTAGTAGTATTAATAGTAGTAATATTATTAATAGTACTATTAGTAGTAGTATTATTAGTAGTAGTATTATTAGTAATAGTATTATTACTAGTAGTATTATTATTAGTAGTAGTATTATTAATAGTACTATTAGTAGTAGTATTTTTAGTAGTAGTATTATTAGTAGTAGTACTATTAGTAGTAGTATTATTATTAGTAGTAGTATTAGTAGTAGTAGTATTAATAGTACTATTAGTAGTAGTATTATTAGTAGTAGTATTATTAGTAGTAGTACTATTAGTAGTATTATTAGTAGTAGTAGTATTATTAGTAGTAGTATTAGTAGTAGTAGCACTATTAGTAATAGTATTATTAGTAGTAGTATTATTATTATTAGTATTATTATTAGTAGTATTAGTAGTAGTAGTAGCACTATTAGTAGTAGTTTTATTAGTAGTAGTAGTAGTATTATTAGTAGTCCTATTATTAGTAGTAGTATTAGTAGTAGTATTATTAGTAATAGTACTATTATTAGTATTCTTATTAGTAGTAGTAGTATTATTAGTAGTAGTATTAGTAGTAGTATTATTAGTAGTACTATTAGTAGTAGTAGTAGTATTAGTAGTAGTATTATTAGTAGTACTATTAGTAGTAGTATTATTAGTAGTTTACTATTAGTAATAGTATTATTAGTATTAGTAGTATTAGTAGTAGTAGTAGTATTAGTAGTAGTACTATTAGTAGTATATTATTAGTAGTAGTATTATTAGTAGTAGTATTATTATTAGTAGTAGTAGTATTAGTAGTATTATTATTATTAATAGTACTATTAGTAGTAGTATTATTAGTAGCAGTATTATTAGTAATAGTATTAGTAGTAGTATTATTATTAGTAGTAGTACCATTAGTAGTAGTATTATTAGTAGTAGTATTAGTAGAATAGTACTATTAGTATTAGTTTTATTAGTAGTAGTAGTAGCAGTAGTAGTATTAGTAGTACTATTATTAGTAGTATTATTATTTGTAGTAGTATTAGTAGTATTATTATTAGTAATAGTACTATTATTATTATTATTAGTAGTAGTAGTAGTAGTAGTAGTATTAGTAGTAGTTATAAAAAAATATTTCCCCACTTTCAACATAATTGCTTCTGCATTCTCTTTCTTCCATATCCGTGTTCCTTTTGGTCATTGGCAATCATGGCTTTCCCCAATTACCTTCCTTTGTAGCTGTTAACAGCTGTTGTATTTTTAGCCATATCTGCCAAAACATGTTTTGCAATACATTCACTCAATTTTGGCACGTAGGATGTCATCTTATTTTTGAATCTGTCTTGTTAATGTCAAATTTTCTAATCCCTCTTTCCTCCTTATGTACCCCAGTCATTTAAACGGTCTCTTTCTGCTGTTAAACATGTGTCTTTTTTTGCTGTCATTGTCTCTCAAACAGCGTCGTTGTTTAAATGTTAAGACCATGATATTCTCATCATCCTTCTGTAGAACCACATTTCTCTTGGTTCAAGTCTCTCTTCCATTTGTGAGTATATTGTTCAGGAATATTGATATTATAAAACAACCGGCTTTTCTTTTCTTTATTTTTCACGAAATATAGTTTTTTTCATTAATATATTGCTTAGATTATAGAAGGTGTCATTTTGTTCATATCTCGATGAGATTTCAGATTACAGTGTTACACATTTCGTTCTTTGTTAAAACAGTTTGTTGTAATTTGCGTGTTGCTTTTTTGCTAACCGCCATACATTCTGTATTCTATTATCTGATATTTGTTCCTTTCTTCTCGTTTTCTTTTCTACCTACTGTAGGAGTTCTATTAGTTACTTTTCTCTCTCTGCTACCAACACTGTATCATATTTTTACCCTACATTGTTTATAGCTGTAGTCGCATCTCCTGTCTAGTCACCCTAGATATTCAGCAAGCTTCAATTATTTTCTAGGGCTGCAAGATATTCACTGCAAAAGAATGAGGTGATAATGTCTTTCTTTAGTTTTATAATGGCTTCTATGTGTTTAAATCATTCTTTGCACAAAGAAAAACTCACTATTCATATTACAATTTCTAGATGAAAAAATATATAGAGATATCCAAATATATATATATATATATATATATATATATATAAACATATGCTGTTAAATATAAGAGACAATGAATATCTATTATGTTGAAAATAACCACGCTCTCCCGTAGACTTACATGTCATATTTCCCATCAGAGTACAATTAAACAACATTTCTCTGAAAAACATAAACATGTAGGTAATATCAGACATATTTTGGTCAACAATACGGTGATCCTTGCTCATACACATAGTAAGGGGAACATTCAGATATTGGAGGCCATGTACATCAAATATAAACAACCAACACTTAATAAAATCACCTTTAAATCCGGACATAACCCGTTACATTGCATTTGAATACATAGTTCTGTTTTCATTTCATGCTATCACGCGGTGTGACGTCATAGAACCGCATTGCAAATTTTAGAACTGCGTTTGTTATTTTTGGTAACTATTGCCGTTGCCTCGAGGAGTTTTATGTCAACACAAAATAAAATCGTCGGTGATGGTGGATGTTATTGTATTACCGTCTAAATAACCTCTCTGAAGATGGCTCATGTGAACCGAAAGCTTAGAAACAAATTAATAAAAAATTATCCAAATGTTGCAGAATTTTTGTTTTTATTTGCAACTGAAATTAAAGCCAAAATACGACGTTTAGAACAGCTCATGATTAAACATAATAGACATTCATTGTCTCTTATATTTAACAGTATATGTTTAGAAAATTATTTGCTGCCTCGATACATTAATATATATATATATATATATGTATATATATATATATATTAAGCTTACATTTCATTTAAAAATTGGCAAAGTTACTACCAAAGAAGCTTGCCTTTTATTTAACATAAATTTTATAAATTTTCTATCTATATAAAAAAGTTTTTTAAAAATTTATATTAAAAGTTTAAGATTAATTTTTTTAACTATTTTTTAAAAAATTTATAATTTTCTTTAATTGTTATTTAGTTTATCTGTACATAAAAATATCTTTAATTAGATTAACTTAATTAAATTTTTAAAATCTTATTTTTATTTTTCCCCTAAATATACTTTTTCAAATAAGTCTTTTTTTTTTTCCAAATATTTAATCATTTTAAACATTTAAAGTTAAATTTGTTTGACACGTATCGAGCGTTGTCTATTTGATATTTTCTCCTTTTCCTTTCTTTTCTTTTTTCTCCTTCTTTATTTTTTCTCTATACACTCTTTTTATATTCCGCCCCTTCCATTTCTGTTCTGTTTTCTTGACCCAATTCTCAATTTAACGACCTCCCATTCCTTAACTATTTTCGTCTATTATGCTAGACATGCCAAATTTCCAACTCTCCACTTACAACTCCATCAAAAAGTAAAAACCCAAAATAGACTGATTTTAAAAAAAAATTTGTGACGTATATTTTTCAAATATTAACCGTTATTTATTTTTTTCTCCTTTTTAGTTTTAGTTTTATTTTTCTTCATTTTGATCTAGACTGTGTTGCTGAGGATACGTGAATTCTCTCTTAGGGATTTCATGTTGAAATGTTCATTCAACATTTTTGAATTTTGAAAATTTATTTTAATTTATATATATATATATATATATATATATATATACAAGAACACTCAACACAAATTCATTTATATGAGCTAAATTAACTCATTTAATGAGACCACACTCCATTGTTTCCATTCGGTATAAATATTTTCCCGAAATAAACATTTCATTAAAATGAAATGGAAAACAAGTAAAAAGATTTAAAATCACAGACCCTAGCGTTATCTCAGTTGAGGATCTCTAAATTGGCCGAGAAGCAGTCATCAGTCTTGGATAGTAACAATATCATATTGCTCTGGATAACATCCATTGAGCTCTCTATGCAGATATAAAACTTAATATTTTATATTAAGTAGATCTTGCTGCATTATCCTCACCGTTAAGCGAGTTGACATCAATATCTATATATTACTATCATCGTTCGTCCGCAAACTGCTTATTACAACCAACACAATTGTCATCTTTGATAATGGCTGATGTAAGCCGAGAGCTCAGAAAGGATTAAAGAAAAAACATGTATCAATATTGTGATTTTCTTTCCTCTTTCAACGATAAAGCTATGAAGTTTATCAGACAATATGAAAAAAAATTGCATAAAATAAATC
Organism: Ascarosepion bandense; assembly: GCA_037127315.1. Lineage (NCBI taxonomy): Eukaryota > Metazoa > Mollusca > Cephalopoda > Sepiida > Sepiidae > Ascarosepion > Ascarosepion bandense. The sequence continues at coordinate 2,347,886 of JBBBDQ010000970.1, forward strand.
GACAAAATTTGTCTATATTATTTAATGAAACATCCATCATTATATAAATATATATGTCGGTCGGGTTTCAATCCTGGGTTGAAAGCAATCGGATGGATAACCGTACTGATGAGCTGTGATAGAGCAAAACAGATCTCTCTGCTGATGACTACGCTCTCACACCCTGATTGTGCACTCTGGAAGAATGGTAGACTTTGAAAAACAGTACCTACTCTAGCATCTACGCATCGTTCATTCAACAATGAATTAGAACACTCTCGGCTATTGGGCGTGTTTAATGATAATATACACGCTAAAACGTGTGCTTCATTCTACCGAGCGCCTATAGCTCAGAGGTAGAATCACCGACTGATGCCATTTCGGTCGGGTTTCAATCTTGGGTTATAATCAATCGGATGTCTAACTGTACTGATCAGCTGTGATACAGCGAAACAGATCTGTCTGTGGATGACTATATATATATAAATTTTTTACGTTAGAACATGTGAGAAACTCCTACAAAATTGTACATGAACTTTTTGGACATTGAAACAACACGGTTTCATTATGTAGTTAACAATGATGATAGTAAACGTTTATATTTAAACGTATATATATATATATATATATATATATATATATTGTTTATTAAGTTAGAACATGCGAAAAACTACTACAAAATTGTACATCTTGTTTCAACATTGAAACAATAATGTCTCATTAGGTATTGAACAACAATGATGGTAATAAACATTATTATTTGATTTTTTTTTTTAAATTTATGAAAACAACACTTCTCTATATTTACGGAAAAAATATTTCTGTCCCAGAAACAAAGAAAAACGAAATATGGAAGAGAGATATAAGATCAGGAATCAAGAAAACGAAAAGAAAGTAACAAAAAGAAACATTCTAACTGTTGTGGATTCTGGGTGAGGATACGCGCAAAATAATCAACAAAAAAGCTGGAATTTGAGATAGAAAAATAGGTTATATTAAGCGTAAAAATACAACTGAAACGCAAGTTAGTAACCCAGGAATACGATTAGTAAGGAATATATATATATATATATTTAGTATATCGAGACAGCAAGTAATTTTCTAGACATATGCTATTAAATATAAGAGACAATGAATGTCTATTATATTTAATCATGAGCCGTTCTAAACGTCGTATTTTTGCTTTAATTTCAGTTGAAAATAAAGACAAAAATTTTCCAACATTTGGATAATTATTTATTGGTTTTCTTCTAAGCTTTCGGCTCACATGAGCCATCTTCAGAGAGGTAGTTTAAACTGAAATATAAAATCCACCATCACCGACGATTTTATTTTGTGTTGACATAAAACTCCGCTTGACTAGATGGTTTTGTTGTCATTTCGCGCTATCCCGCGGTGTGACGTCATAAAACCGCATCGCAAACTTAAGAACTGCGTTTATTATTTTTGGTAACTATTGCCGTTGCCAAGCGTAATTTTATGTCAACACAAAATAAAATCGTCGGTGATGGTGGATTTTATAATATTTCAGTTTAAACTACCTCTCTGAAGATGGCTCATGTGAGCCGAAAGCTTAGAAGAAAACCAATAAATAATTATCCAAATGTTGGAGAATTTTTGTCTTTATTTTCAACTGAAATTAAAGCAAAAGTACGACGTTTAGAACGGCTCATGATTAAACATAATAGACATTCATTGTCTCTTATATTTAATAGCATATGTCTAGAATATATATATATATATATATATATATATATATATATATATCGGGAAAACTATTCAAATGTTGTAAGTTTAAAAATGTATTTTTTTGACAGTATTTATTTATTTCTATTATTATATATATATATATATATATATATATATATATATATATATATATATTTGATATTTCGGACTAGCCTCGGTCTTTCATCAAAAACAAATGATTTTACAATTTAAACTAGAAGCGTTCGCCGCGAGAGCGTTCGTGAAGAGGTGTTTACCTCACGTGATGTAGAAAGCGATAGAGTTTTTTTAATATTTGTAAAAGTTCACCTATCACTAAAAATATTTTTAAATATCGTTTTCAAGAAAAACTTTTTAAGTGTATCTAAAAAATGTTTAACAATTGAAATATTTATAGACTCAAAACACCGAAGTCTATTTAACCCTAGCCTATATGTATTTAAATTTAAAATCCAGTATTTTTCATTCTTTCTGCATGAGTATGTAGAACTAAAATCGGAATGTATCAGTAAACACTGGCTTATATATATATATATATATATATATATATATATATATATATATATATATATATAAGACTTTGAAGTAAAGCCGTGCTGAAATTGGTATATCCGTATAATACTATTCTGGCTGAGTGGAGCTCATAGCTACTATGACTGCTGACGCAGTATACTGTGTAACTTTTTTCTTGTAAATTGAAATTCGTTTGGAGCCAGATAACGATTTAGTGGCTGAGATATTTGCTTATTTTTCTAGCGGTTATCGTAGCTTTCTGAAAAGAAAGAGGAAAAAGAAATATTCAGAAAAAATAAAAATTGAAGAGAAAAAATAAGTGAGATACTGTTGAGAAAGCAAAACTAAATGAAAACAGCTAAAGAGGAGAATTCAAAATTTGAGCGGAAATGTTTTACAGACAGATATTAAGCGGAAATGGGTTACCAACAGATACTATATTATTGACAGACAGATATTGAGCGGAAATGGGTTACAGAAAGATATTATATTATTGTTACTGTTGTGGGATCTCACCTTTTTCTATGATAATGGGCTCGACTATTTATACTCCTGCCATAGAGAGATGCGTCAGTTAGAAAACGAATTTCTGTGGATGGTATTCAAGTAGTAAAATATTTTAAACGTACGCTGCGAACGTTAATTACAAGTAAAAACATTAAGAGCAGAAAAGAAATTAGCAAGACTAGTAACATTTAATTCTACCCGCCTCTTGGAGAAAATAGTTATTTCTGCAGAAATATAGTTAGAGGGTTTTTAATAAATTGCAAAAGATGACCGGCATAAATAGTTCAGTTTTAATTTTCATAAATAGGATTAGCTAATCAATCACGAATATAGGTAGTTTCGATAATTTTCGGGAAAGAGATAATTACTGACAAGTTGAATAGTAAAATTTCGTTTAAAAGCTATATTAATAAATAGAAGTAAGGTTGGGTCACTATGTCGATCCAGGATGTTTTTTCCGCCTGAATCGATCCTGCATATATATAAGTCAACCATCCGTCAGTGCATGGAGTACTGCTGCTATTTATGGTCAGGCGCCCCTGCCGTTCTCCTCAGTGTTCTCGACAGGCTCCAAAGGAGAGTCTGTAATGTGATAGGTACTGATCTGGCGGCTCGACTGCAGCCACTTCCCCACCGTCGAAATGTGGCCTCCCTTTGTCTGTTCTATAAATACTTTCATGGCTTCTGCTCGGACGAACTTAAGTCACTGGTGCCTCCTCAACAGGCGTTTACTCGTGGAACCAGACTGCCAACTGGGTCCCACCCATTCACAGTCAGGTTAGCCAAATGCGGACGACACTTCTACTCATGCAGCTTCTTCTCTCTCACTTCCCGCCTGTGGAACTCGCTCCCGTATTCTTGCTTTCCTGACGGCTACAACCTCCAGAAATTTAAATGCAATGTCAATACTCATCTACTAACCACTGGCCTCTAGCTCTCTCCCCACCCCCGTATATCCTTCCCTTTCTCTCCACCTATGTATCTGTCATCGCACCTGCATTCTCAGCTTTCTATTGCTCCTTTCTAACTAGTGTGTACTCCTCACTCTTTTCTAATTAATCTTATTACTTTTATGTAGCCTCCAGCTCATTAGTGGCATTTCTGCCTTGCTCGGGGTGAAATGATTAAAAAAAATTCAAAATATAGGGGTAAATTTATGAAAAAATATGGACGAACATATCAGAAAGAGTAGCCGCGATTAAAGTTCCAAAAACATAGGCGCGACTCGGATTTGTTATTAAATAGGGGAGGGTGGGAAAATGAACTCTTCCAATTGGCCAGAGTTAAAATAAAAAGTATGAATTCGGCCGAAAAGACATAATTTAAATCCAGACGAGTAGCACAAATGGAAGGAGCCGGCTTGGTACTTCTGGACAGAATGTCCGGGTTACTGCCGGAGCCGATATAATGTTTAAAACCCGAAATTGGCTATGAAGGCAGGGCATCACTGAAGAGCTCCTTTAAGCACCAAAAACGTATTTATAAACATATATATAATTTTACGCACAAAACACACAGGTGTGTGTGTGTGTCTGTATGTTCTTTTATTATGGACTCTCCCGTCGATTTCGACGTATGAGTGTCTAACTCAGTTAGACTGCCACACAGTGAGTGGTGAAGGCTTGTGTAGCATCAAACACACTTTTTGGGAACCGCTGATAACAAACAATCGGTGCAGAAGTTCGCCACGGATCGCAGGAACAGCAGATATTTAACCCATAACTAGAAGGAAGGGACGGATTAATACCTTTCCCAAGGGTACCAGTGCGTAAGTGAATATAGAGTGTTCGACTGGAATTAGAACTCCGAGCCGACATCCACTGCACCACAACGTATGTCCTTCAATAAACGCTTACAGCACCTGGTATTCCTGAGCGGTCACCCATCTAAGTACTGACCAGGCTCAACGTTGCTTAACTTCAGTGATCGAGCGAGAACCGGTGTATCAACGTGATATGACCATAACCATATGTATGTAACTTGACACATAAAATATTACCAAATATATATATATATATATATATATGGTAATATTTTATGTGTCAAGTTACATACATATGGTTATGGTCATATCATATATATATATATATATATATATATATATATATATGGTAATATTTTATGTGTCAAGTTACATACATATGGTTATGGTCATATATATATATATATATATATATATATATATATATATATATCTTACGATTCAGTCAGTCCGGTACACTTCTATAACTGACGTATCTCTCTATTGCAGGGGTATATTTATACTCAAGTCGAGCCCATTATCATAGAAAATGATGATATCCCGCATCAGTCGCAATAATATAATTCTTGTCTGTAACCCATTTCCGCTTAATATCTGTCTGTAAAACATTTCCGCTCAAATTTTGAATTCTCCTCTGTAGCTTTTTTCATTGGCTTTTGCATTCTCGACAGTTTCCCACTTATTTTTTCTCTTCAATTTTTACTGTTTCTGAAAATTTTTTTCCTCTTTCTTTTCGGCGTATTCCGAAAGCTACGATAACCGCGAGAAAATTAAGCAAATATCTCAGCCACTAAGTCGCTATCTGGCTCCAAACGAATTTCAATTTACACCCTCTCAGCTTCTTCAACGCATAACATTAAATCATGGAATATTAATTCCCAAAATCGTTCAGTAATAAATCTTTGGCAGACTCTCTTTCTTCAAATATTAATTCAAAATCATTGAATATCCCTGAAGACATCTCAGAAAGTTTCTTAAACATTTGATATTTGAATATGTAAATAGTCCCCGGGATGATGTCGTTTTTGATTTTTTGTTTTTTTGTTTTGTTTTGTTTTTTGTTTTTTTTGGCATTATACACTGTGAGGAAATAAGTCGGATGTGAGAAGAGAGAGCTTCAAAAATTAGCATTGTTTCTATGTCCACCGCCCATCTACGCTACTTTTCTTTACATGATGACATCGGTGTCGACGCCTTTCCCCATCGATATACATCCTTCTACCGTTTCTTTCTTCGGAGAACGTGCCATAAAGCGTTCAGATCCAGCGTTTCACTTCTGAGACATCAGTGCAATTTGTGCCAAATCGATAATCTGAATGAACAGAGGTCATTTCTCCGAGAGAAAATCTATAACTTATCGATAGAGCCACTCTATTTGACCCTGTATATGATGATACTCTTATTCAAAAGTCTTTTAACGAACAGTTTATCTGTCCAGTGCTTTACACTATCTGACATCGTTTATCTTATAGCCGTGAGATATAGTCCACAAACGACACACCAGTTGTTTTCTATAACATAACGTTAACTCCTTCCCGGAGTACATTTATATAACCAAGAGGCGATGGAACATTTTCTAGTGACACAATTTTCCAATCATATTAGATTGTCAAGACAATACCCTAGATTACGAGGTTATGTCAAAAATCATCTTCACGTTCACCTTAACTTATATTGAGGTTAGTCAGATTGACTTCTATTCATGTGTGTTTATAGATAGTACTATGGTGGTTACGTGATCAACATTTAACCCTAATTATGTCAGTTTTGTAGCTGCTGTTACAGTGTAAACATGACCGAGTTGCATTGTGTGTCAAGGGCTGAAATTATCGGAAGCCAATATAGCAACAGTGCGCTACGGCGTAGTAGTGTGTATGAGCCGATCAAGAAGTGTAAAAGAAGCTTAACAAGCGTGGCGCCCAAAGAATAAGCAGAACACTAGTTGTCTTCCACTAGGGATGAAAATATACATCAAGGTCGACAGATGGTAATGGTGTAACGGGGAGTTATCGTCGATGAGGTAGCATGTTCTCTACAGATTTGGATTACTGCTTTTAGTTCTTTCTTGATGCACACTGATAGCAGAGCGACTATGTTTACACTGTAAGAGCAACGAGTTTAAACTTCGATCAGGTAACCACAATAATACCAACAATGAGCATGCCTGAGACTGTGTGACGGGCTTTTTTCTCATTTTCTGACATTATTTTATCCTTCTGATGACTATTTTTATTACAGAAAATAACACTTTTCTGTCATTTCATGTCATTTCATAAGTGTTATGATGCCCTCCTACGAAGAATGGATTCTTCCTCTTACTATATAATTACCTGTCGTACGGCAGTTAAGGAAGCAGTTAACGACAGCTAATAGAGGTCTTGGAAATTATGGAAACAAAAAGGAAATTAATACTGAGCATCAGGAAGAGACAGCTGAAGTTCCTAGGACACGCAATGAGGAAGGGAGGCTTAGAGAATTTGATACTAAAAGGGCAGATAGAGGGGAAAAAGAGACAGGGGACAACAACGGATAACTTATATGAAGGATCTAATCAGGTGGATGACGGAACGAGGATTGCATGGTGTAACAGGAGAAGGCGTGCTCAGAGTCACCAGGGATAGGGAAATGTGGAAGCCCATGATCGCCTACGTCCTGAAGGGACAAGACACATAGAAGAAGTACACAGTTAAAACCAGCTATTAGTCAGGCATTACGCAGCGTAACCTTACCGTTCACACGTTTCTGTTTACTTATTATTAACCCTTACTTTATATTTATGTTCTTTTATACCAATAGGCTTTTTTTTAAATAACCTTCTGTTTTCCGTGTCTTACTTCCGGCCAAACCGGTGACTACACTTTGCGGCGAAGGTTCGCCACAATGACTCTACAATTAATTTGCCACGAAGGTTTGCCACAACAAATTGGCGACGCAGATCCACAAGAATAACCTCGTTTTATCGATTCGTTTTTCCTTCCTCTATAATTCATATAACGTTTAACACTTTCTTTCCAGTTTCTTTTTTTATCGCTTTCTTCTGAATTCACTTATTTCTCTTTCGTCTAATTTCCTTTTCTTCATCCCAAGTTACATGTATTTATTTCTCTTCTTTTACTTATTCTCTATACAATTACTGCTATCCCATCCTTTCTCCCATTTTTTTAGAATTACATCTTTTTCTGTTTCTTTTCTCGCTTTACCATTTTTAGCTATAGTTGTCTATACTTCGGAGATGAGGTAGTAAGGCAGCAAGCTAATAAGGGCGTAACAAGAAAAAATCAGGCATAACTGACCATATATAGAGGGAGAAATGGTATCACCGTTCCCTATAGGATGAAATTGAAATAATAGAAAACACCACTGGAAATTGCGAAAACTTAAGGAATCAGCGCATCTGCTACGCAACAAAAATCGTCAAGACCGGCCAAACATAGAAATGATGACAATATATTTAACTGATATTACGCTCCTTCTAATCTTCAACAGTAATTTTCCTGATGTCATCAGCTCCCAACAGCTTTGCAGATGACACAACCATTTACTCCCGTCTCAATCTGCTTAGGCTGACAAAGTAAACCAGATTGCTTGAAACGAACTTCCAATCAGTGGTTAACTGGGGCAGGGAATGGCTTGTAAATTTGAATATTTCCAAAACAAAACTGCTCTCTTTTAACCACCATGGAAAAACTTTCCTGCCATTTATTAGTTTGGTTGATGTAAGTCCCGTTGATATCGAGGTTCTTGAAAAAATATATTGAAGGATTTGCAATGTAATATATCCTGACTTAGTATCTCGACTTCAGTCACTTTCTAGACCAACGTGACGCGGCTTCTTTTGTCTTTTCTACAAAGATTTCATGGCAAGTTCTCTGACGTGCTTCTTCCGCTGTTACCCCGATTTCATAAATATAAACCTTTTAATAGATTGGAATATATATTCCATTTTTTACTGTTAAAATAACTAAATGTAACCGCTTCTTTTATCCAACGGTTTATTTTCTGCCTGTGGAATTCTTTTTGCGTACTTGATTCAATTTTTAAAATTTTAATTCAAGGTCAATTGCCATCTTCTTGAATCTCCCTTATTATTTATTATTTCTTTAATACACGCTCTACTCAGGCATTTCTCTTACAGCAGCCCCAGGCGCACTAGTGGCGGACCCAACTTTCATAGGGTGAAATCATTTAAAAATTTAAAAAAAAAACTCTCCAAAATGATGTCCTTTGATTACGATTTCAATAATTCCTGATTTTTCATTTCCCGGTTCGTTTAACATATAAATGTCCTGGTGAAAAATCTTTATATGTGATTTAGGGTATATTCAATGTTTTAAATAAGGAGTTGACAAGTTTTAGCCCGTGATAAGATATTACATTCTCCGCCATCATTACAATCGATAGAGCTAAATTGAACAAAAAGTAGTTTATCGTTCCATTAATTAAGAATCACGTTTCTATCTCATCAGAATCAAGTGAAATAAACTATTTTATGATGTCCTTGTCTAACTGGCAAAATATGTCAAATATTTTTTATAACTCCAATTTCCCTCATCCTTGTCTTTCTCTGTATCTCTCTCTCTCTCTCTCTCTCTGTATATATGTATATATATTATTATTCTTATTTATTCATGTATATATATATATATATATATATATATATATATATATATATATATACTAAACAGTTATAGGTCAGATTTAAATTAAACTCACGAAGAGCTGTATGAAAAAGTAATCGATACATATTTGAAGAGAAATGGAGCAATAACATTTTACATGTTAGATATTTAAATAGCCAAGGACAGCCGATTACGCTACTATAGTTTTGGTCTTCCTGGCTTCGTCAGGTGAGTTTTATTGACGGTTAATACATTTATAAGTTCATAACAGGAAGTTCAAAATAATGAAACGGTTTTTTATTGGAAATTTTTTTCAACCGGTGTGTACGAGTCTTGTAAATATTTACTAATGTCTCTACATCCGGACATTTTGTCGGACCTTTCATTTAGTACACACACACACACACACACACACACACACACACACACACACATACACTCACACACACATAAATATATATATATATATATATATATATATATATATATATATAGTAATGTGCAAAAGTATTAGGGCAAGAACTATTTTATATTTTATGAAGCATATTGACAGAAAATAAACAATTTAATTAAAGTATTTTTATTTGATTTACTCAACAAATACTTTAACAAGAAAAATACTTGTTACAAAATAAATTCTATATTTAGTATAATAGCTTTTTACTTTGATCACAGCTTTCATTCTGCCAGGCATTGACATCACAAGCTTCTTCAATGTATCTCATTGTATCTCGTGCCAAGCAGATAATATTTGTTCCAAAAGTGTGTCTTGCGAAATTACATTAGATTTATCAATTTTTTTATTCAAAATATCCCATGGATGTTCAATAGGATTGAGATCAGGGCTTTGTGGGAGCCATTTCAAATTACACAGCCTCCTTTCCTCTTTCTTTTTAGTTAAATACTTCTTACAAATGTTTGGCTTTTCACCCAGTATTTGAAGTAACTTAAAACTAACGATTTTATCTACTGAGCCATAAGTTGGGTATGTCTGCATCTATTGATCTATACATTATGGTTTTTATATTTACCCGCTGGAGGTAAACTTTAAAACAGTATTAACCACAAGCATCGGGGGCGTCCTCTCATACAGTTTCCATCGTTTGAAGACTGGGGTTTCTTGCCAGGCGCCTGAGACGTCCCCAAAAGTTGGTGTGCCGAAAGTACTCAGACAGTTTTTCCATGCTGTTGCTGTTAAACTAACCTTGTGATATTAGGTCGGTTTGTAAAAGGGGCATTTTAAATCATTGTAATTTATTTTATTACTTATTATGCATATTGTTATTATTTAAATACATCACTCTGATTAATTTATAACATTATCGTTCTGATTATTAAAGCATCATTCATATTTTTCTGCAATATTCTCACCTATGTTCTTTTCATCTAAAGAACACATTAGGCATGATCTACTCTATGAGTTTCACTGAGGTTCAATGCAAATGCAACGTGTTTCTTGTAACGAATCTTTGCTTTCACGACACTTTTAGGCACCATTTTTGGGTAGGCTTGTCACAGGTGATGACAAGTGGATTCTCTACCATAACGTTAAACGTCGGCGATCGTGGTTAAATCGAAGAGAAAGACCAGTTCAGCAAGCGAGAGAGTAAAGGTCGTTATTGTTATGAATATATTTTTCAAAAACACACTGTATTTTTATTTTCAAGATGTAATTTTAATTCAGCGAAAACTTTGACACCGACCTGATACATAATATACACACTAAAAAATCTGTATTCTTCTACCGAGCGCCCAGAGGCGGAATTGTCGACTGACGCCAATTCGGTCGGGTTTCAATCCTGGGTTAAAAGCAATCGAAGTGTAACGTTACTGATTAGCTGTGATACAGTGAAACAGATCTGTCTGCAGATGACTATATATATATAACGTAGAATACGTGGTATTTTGTCAGGTAAATTCCAATAGAGACAAACTCAAAAGAAGTCAATCTTATTCTTTTATTAAATTGAACAAAGTAGCATAATATAGAAAAAGATTTTGGATATTCTACAAATTCATAGGTAAAAATATTTCGCAGCTAAACAAAGCAGCCGCTCTTAAGACAAAAAACCGTACAACAGTTAATGGTTTAAATCTTCCAGAAGATCGTCACTTACAGATGCTGACTTGTCAATATTTTTTATATTATTTCCACATTTATATTATAATAATACTACTAGCATTTATATTATATTATGCATTATAAGTAAAATTTACCATATATTTTATAACCATTATCTTTAAACTAAATGTTATGTTAAATTTCCAAGTTATGTTTTTCAAAGAAAACAGACTAATTGCAATTCTTGTTAATACTGTCGCTTTTATTAACGTATATTAGTGACATGGTTAGAACATGGACGCTACGTGTCGATCTAAGACGTTCACTTTAACCTATTTTCTCCCCATACTTTTCGTTCTCCATTTCTTTATCTTTTTCCTTTAAAATTTTTCTATATTCTTCTTTTTCTTTTTTTTTTTTGAATGAGCTAGGAACATTTTTGTAGATTGCCGTTACAAATATTTATTCTCGTTTAGTGCACGTGAGCGTCTGTATGTGACGATTGTCTGGATGATTTTAAACATTAACTGTTGCATGGTTTTGGTTCCGAGGTGCTGCTGTGCTTAGCTGCAAAATATTTATTACCCATGGATTTGCAGAATATCAAAAAAATTTCGAGATTATATATATATATATGTGTGTGTGTGTGTGTGTGTGTGTGTGTGTGTGTGATACGTGATACACGCTTGGGAAATTATGCCTCAAAACAAGACATGACTGACTGGGCAGAAGAGCTTCCCATAGGTGACATTACTTTCTACGGTAGGCTGGTTGTCAACCAAGTCTATAGAACCCAATCTGTTCTGATATTTAACCCATTGGTGAAGGGAAAAGAGACGGATTAATACCTCTGTCATTGGTATTTGCGTGTAAGTGATTGTAACAAAATCAAGTGAAATTCTAACTCCGCTCTCCGATTTTTCGTTCCAAGCGGATATTCACTGCACCACAACGCACATCGAATAATAATAATGATGAAAATAATAATAATATATCTATTTATCTGTATAATTATATATTTAATTTGGAAATATTTCAGCCTTCGGTATCTTCACACGATTTATAATAACTGATTTTTCCTTTTTCAAACCTAAGAACAGGGAGTTTTTTTTTTTGCAAACGCGTAATTGGAATTTTCAAACAACCGAAAATTGTCAAAATTAAGGAAGAGTTATTTAAGGAACTTAGAATACCTTCATCCATATTTGTATGATCCTATTTATGGATATGATTAAATCTGGACCTAATTTCTGGTCTTTCATTTATTACGGAACAGTATATTTTTTGTCGTTGGAACAACATAATAGCTAACTTTCCCTCCAGGCACAATCTTCATATATTGCCACTCTTGTATGATTGAGCTATTTTCACTATACTCCAAGTTGCATCAGGGTTTTTTTTCCATTTTTCACTATTAATTTCCATACGTGGGTAATAAGTTTGGTACAGTTCTTAAGGTTTTCTTCTTTAAATGTAGATTATGATTGCTCTATCTGTTTTTAAAAATGTCTTAAGTAGATCCCAAATACATATTTTTGTTTATCTATGTCATGTACCACTGCTTTGTAAATAATAATTTCTGTTTTACAAAGTCCAATAAGTGAGCTTTTTTTTTTGTCCATACAGTTACATTCCTTTTTAGTCATGTTATTTTGTGCATTATTATTTAGGTTTCTTGCGTTTTGTTTTTAATGTAATTTTCTAAATTACTAACACAGCCATAACATAATTTGATTGAAATCATTGAATATGGTGTTTAATTCTGAGTTTTGGGGGAATTGTTTATTGATTAATTTAAGAAAAATATTTCTCCTATTTTGGATTTTACTTCTAAGTTAAACGGTGGGTTTCGAATTCTATTATTATTTTTGTTTGCTTGCCTGAAGTTTGTATTCTAAAATGTTCTTATGACCAGATTATTTTAAGACATTTTCATAATCATTTTCTTTTTATCAAAGATTGATTTGTTTAAAATTTACTTTAAAAACTAGCAGTGTCTCGCCATATATAAAAAAGGCAACTTTGAATTACATAAACACAAGATCTAGCCATCAAATCAGCATAGTCTAACGCATCCATAAAATCGAACACGGGCTGTCAAACAATTGGCTAAATTACACACACACACACACACACACACACACACATATATATATATATTCCAAACTCTTACTTCTCCCGATGAAGTGTTTGAGTCCAAACACTGAAACAGCCATATGATTGTAGAGAAGAGGACATATATAGAAGAAATTATGTACATGTTCTAATACATCATATATCGAGCACTGTTTTAAATTAATGTTTTGCACGGAAAAAAAAATTTTATTTTTTCTCTCCTCATTTTATACTCACGCTGAATTTTTTTTTTATTTTTATAAGCGTTTCACCCCGAGCAAGGTATGTCACTGCCACTACTGCGCAGGGGGCTACACTGAGTGGAGAAAGGATGATTAAATATAGGAAATGTCAGAGGGTGGGTGATAGGCGGGTAGGGATACCGAGAATGAGGGTTGGGTACATGAGAGCGTTCTGAGAATAATTGGGAGTTAGTGTGATAGGAGGTGTCTATTGACCCTTCATTTAAACGCCTGGAGATCGTAGCTGTCGGGAAAGCAACTTGTGGAAGGGAGTTCCACAGGCAGGAAGCGCGAGAAAAGAATCTGTTGGAGTAGAATTTACGGTTACATCTTATTTGTTTAACTGTAAAAGGGTAGGATCTAGTTGCTAATCTAGTATCTCGTGTAAATTCGTGCTTAGGCGGCACCAGTGATTTAAGCTCATCGGAGCAGAAGCCATGAAAGTACTTGTAGAAGAGGCACAGGGAAGCCACATCACGCCGGTGAGAGAGTGGTTGCAGCCAGTCTGCCAAGTCAGTATCAACCACGTTACAGATCCTTCTTTGTATTTTGTCAAGAAGCCCAAGGAGAGCAGCAGGGGCACCGACCAGATATTCAATACACGGGCGGATTGTTGATTTGTATATGTGAATAGATTCAGGTGGGAAAACCTCCGGGCCCTGCACAGAGAACCGACTTTCATAGCAGCAGATTTGGTAATGGATTCGATATAGTCATTCCATTTGAGGTCCGCCGAAAGTGTAATGCCAAGGAGGTGTGGTATTTTACTCTCTGGGAGGCTAGCCTGACCCATGCTAATGGGAGGTAGATGCGATTGTCTATGGTGGTTAGTTGCTAACAGCTTCGTTTTATAGGCATTGAAATTTACCAGCCATTTCCTACCCCAGGCCACTACGGATTGGAGGTCCTTTTCAAGTACGGCAGCGAGGTTCACTTTGTCGTCCACACCTGGTTTTTGATCGATGCGAGAGTTGATTGTTGTGTCATCGGCTTACATGCCAACCTGGGATCTAATGGCGTCGGGGAGATCATTAATGTAGATCAGAAAGAGCGTGGGACCTAGGATAGAACCTTGAGGGATGCCCGCGTTCGTATGGTAGTTTTGGGAGGCATGCCCATTTAATACCACCTTCAATGTGCGGTTAGAGAGGAATGACTGGATGAGGTCAAACAGATGTCCAGTTATCCCGTAGCTACGCAGTTTGCAAAAGAGGCCAGCATGCCAGACCCTGTCGAAGCTTTGGAGATATCCAACGGTTCGGGCTTCTCCATTCTTGTCAATTGCCCGGTATATGTACTCGGTAATGGTCGTTAGCATATCAGCAGTAGACCTGGAGAAGCGAAACCTGTACTGTTTGTCAGAGAGAAGCCTGTTGGCTGTGAGATGCTGAATCACCTCGGCGTTATTAATGGCTTCGAAAACTTTGCTAAAGATCGGAAGGAGACTAATAGGACGGTAATTGGCGGGGTTTGAGGGTTCGCCAGAATTTTTAAATATAGGAACTACACAGGAGGACTTCCAACAGACAGGAAAGCAGGAAGCAGATAGGCAGAGGTTATAGAGTTTAGAGAGGACAGAGGAGAGTTCTGGGGCATATTTCTTCAGTACTATGACTGGGATTCCGTCACCGCCGCTCGCTTTGTGTGGGTCAAGTTGTGCAATTATCTTGGCGACCAGCGAGGGTGTCATGTGGACGTTATTTAGTTGAGCCTTAGTTCTGGGTGGGAAGTCTGGTGTAGGTATTCCTAACGAGTCCAGTGTCGAATTGGTGGAGAATCTACGGGCAAAGTATTCAGCCTTGTCCGCTGGGTAGGTGAGAAATTCAAACTCATTGATTAGTGGGTGTATTGAAGTCTTGTTCTTGTTGAGCACGCTTTTGCATATATATATATATGAAGAATTTGATTAAGATAAAGACCAATCAGTGTCTTTCTTTTTCATGATTAAACCCAATCTTCACGCCATGCCATGTGTCTGACTGCATTCCAGTTTGCTGCCCAATATTATACACTTGTCCAAATTATCCAGTGAAATCAATTATTTTTCTTTCATGATGGAATATGGTACTCTCACTACCAAGTCCAAGGATTGCCCACTAGATGATACTAACACATACAACCAACTACCTTATCCACTACGCCACCGTCTCGAAGGACTTGTGATGTCCTTTGATCTTTGGAAGCCTTTTATATTCAGTGTCAGGTGGATTTTGACAACTGGATTATATAATGGGTTCGCAATAATCAACGTATCTTGGACACCTAATGATGACCAGTGGGTAATTGGTCGAAACTTTGTGTCTATTATAACACCTATATTAACCAAGAGGAAAACTAATTACAAGATTATTGAAAACTACTCATGTCAGGATGTGCGTTGTGGAGCATTGGATATCGGCTCGGAATGAGAAATCGTGGGGGGGGGGGGCGAGTTCGAATTCCAGCCGAATTCATTGCATTCACTTACGCGCTAATACCCTTAGGAAAGGTATTAATCCGTCTAATCCTTCCAGTTATGGGTTAAATAACAGATTGCTTTGTCGGCAACTAGTCTACCGCAGAAAGCAATGGCAACCTACTACGGGATAATCTTCTGCCTAGTCAGTTATGTTTGTTTCGAGACATGATCGCCCAAGCGTGTATCACGTATGGCACTTAACTGACTGACTGACTCATATCAGAAATAAATACAAATTGTCCAAATTAACTGAAACAATTGCTTTAAATTTTCTTCCTTTCAACATACGTTCACTTTTGGACCCACTGGAGTAGCAGGTTATAATCGATTTCTATTTTTCCTCTGATTAGATATTTTGCAACTGTGTGAAATAATATGAGACTCTTTCGGACTGTTTGTTTGACCTACTAAAATTTTGCGCCATCATTGATAGCATCAGATTTATATCCCGCCCAGTCACAATTGTCTAGACTGTCGATTAATTGTCCGACGGCGTGAAAGAATATAGGACAAAATCATTTGTTTCGTTTCAATTAATTTGCACAAGGGTGTAAATTTGCATATTCTCTATAAATGCAATAAAACTATACTGTTACTATACATGTGTCTGTACATCGTGCATATAAAATGCTAAAATCTACCTTCCTCCATAATTTAGAGTTAGAATTTCCTACTGATGTCAATTCGGTCGGGCTACTAGAAGCAATCGGATATATAACTGCACTGATAAATTGATACAGCAACAGAGGACTATCTGCGGATGACGTTCTCTCTTGTCGACTGAACACTATGGAGAAATGGTAGGTTTTAACCACAGCAGCTACTCACCGCTGTTTACACATCGTTTGTTCAGTAATGTATATGGACACTCTTGGCTACTGGCATGTGTCTACATTGCATATATAAAACGCTAAAATCTAGCTTCTTCCACCGAGCACTTATAGCTGACTGACCGTACCGAAGAGCTGTGATACAGCGAAACAGGACTGTCTACGGATGACTATATATATATATATATATATATATATATAAACGTTATTATATATAGTTAGACTCGTCTCGAAAAACTTCCTCAAAAACTTTCCAAAGAGGAAAAAATGGTTTTAAAAAAGAAAAAGAAAGAGCGTAGAATATGAGTCTGTCAAAAGTGTTTGGACAGACTATATATATATATCGTCATTCGTAGACAGATCTTTTTCGCTGTATCACAGCTCATCAGTACGGTTAGACATACGACTGCTTCTATCCAGGATTGAATATATGTATATTAGGAGTTTAAACAAATGTGTTAACAACCCACTGTTCGTAGTATATGCTATTTTGAAGAGGGTTCAATACCCGGTAGAGCAATATTCAGAGTAATATTTTTGTGTGTTTCGGTACTATTTATTTGGACATCATCAGGCAGTTAAATATTTTTGCTAGAAATCGTTATAGTTAGAGATAGAAAAACAACACAGTTGTTAGCACATCCAGTCAATTTGGGGAGTTGTTGATTTCAATGTGTTGGAAATAGATTAACGAATAAAAAGTAAGGCAATGATTGGTAGGGGAATGAGTTAATAGGTGTGTTGAGGGAGAAAAATAAGATGTCGTGAAAATTTAGATTTTTTGGTGTCATTTGTGAAACAGTTGAATGTATACAATTGTCGGAAATTGTACTGAATGTGACCGGAGAACAGTTACGAATATATTTATTAATGTTTTTATCACTTAAAGAGGTGGAATTGTTACAATAACGGATGAGTACTGAAGTACAATGTATGTCAAACATATGTGGAAGACATAGTAGATAATATTAATTGAAACAAATTGATCATCAGAAGATGGGAGAATCAATATAATAAAGGAGGATCTGTAACGTGGTTGATACTGACTTGGCAGACTGGCTGCAGCCGCTCTCACACCGGCGTGATGTGGCTTCCCTGTGCCTCTTCTACAAGTACTTTCATGGCTACTGCTCCGATGAGCTTAGATCACTGGTGCCACCTAAGCACGAATTTACACGAGATACTAGATTAGCAACTAGGTCCCACCCTTTTAGAGTTAAACAAATAAGATGTAACCGTAAATTCTACTCCAACAGCTTCTTTTCTCGCGCTTCCCGCCTGTGGAACTCCCTTCCACATCTCTGCTTTCCCAACAGCTACAATCTCCAGGTGTTTAAATGTAGGGTCAATAGACACCTCCTATCACAATAACTCCCAATTATTCTCAGAACACTCTCATCTAACCAACCCTCATTCTCGGTATCCTTACCCGCCTATCACCCACCCTCTGACAGTTCCTATATTTAATCATCCTTTCTCCAGTCCACGTAGCCCCCTGCGCAGTAGTGGCAGTGACATGCCTTGCTCGGGGTGATACGCTTATAAAAAAATGCGAGGGGGTGGGCTATAGACCTGGGAATCTAGTTATAATTGAAATAAATTAACTAAACTTTATGGTATAAAACAATCATTGCAGCTGGAAGTGACTTCGTTACGTTTCTTTAGGATGTTTAGCTTAGGGAATTAAACAAAAAAGCTAGGACTTGTAAATATTTACACGAGACATATTTTCTATGTATAGAGGAAGAAATTAAAATTATTATATTCCCTAAATTATACCTGTTAAACAAACGTAATGAAGTAACTTTCACCTGCCATCATTGTCTTATATATCCCCTAAAGTATAGTTAATTTATTTTCTATTATAACTAGAGCGCATAAAGTCCCTCGCATTGATATATTGATTCTCTTATTTTTTGATGATTAATTTCTTTCAATAACTAATATATTAACTACTAAATTGTCTAAATATGTTTATATTGAGCAAGTTTTCCATAAATATAGCATTAGATAAAACTATACACACACACACACACACACATATATATATATATATATATATATATATATATATATATAAATTCAAATTTATGTGTTTAAGCAGCAGATGTTCTTTTAGACATGTCAGATTATATAAATTTCAAACATTGTGTCTCTTTATTTTTAGTAAAATCCGTTCAAATCTCTGATAACAAATAAACAAATATATATGTTGATTTTAAAACAACTGCATTAAATCGACCTCTTACTTTACACTTGTCTGACCATTCGTCCATTTCTAGAAATCTACAACATTCCTGTCTACATTCACAACATAAAAAATAATGATTGAAAACACATCTATGCTACACCAAGAAAACAACAAAAGCGGACTACAATTTCTCGAGGCAATAGTCATTAAAACACTTAAGCCGTCACTTAATAGAATCAGCTATGATTACTGTAGTATGATTTAAACTATTTGTAAAAAGAACATACTTTTCACGCTTTAACACGTGCATGACCATAACATTACAACATATAAAAAGAATTCCATTTTGAATAATTTTTACGTTCTTATGAACGCTAGCAGTTTGTCGAGGTTATAGTTGAAGCAAATAAAAATTTCCAGTAATATTTAGCAACACAGTTTTACGGTTATTTTTTTGTTACCATAACTCACATCCCTAACGATGATCTCAGAATGAGATTGAAAGTACTTGGATGCATTGAGAAAACAATGAAAATAACATATGTTAAGGTTAGCTCATATCTTACATCTTTCAATTATAATACGCGAAAAATTATCCGTGAGTATGAAGGGATTTTATTAAAAATAAGCAGACAATATTTGCAGTCTACTTAAACTGACATGTCTAAAAGACATTTTGCTGTCTAAATACACAACATTTATATATATATATATATATGAGTAGCAACCTTTCTTTTCAACAACGTTCACTAAATATTGCAGATAGGAAACATTTAATTAATTTTTATTTTTTTATTCCAGCGTTCTCATATTAAGGGAGTGCAAAAGTTGTCCAAAAATGGTGAAAAATATATAAAAAGAAATAAAATAAATAAAAATTAATTAAATTCATCTAGTCTGTTTTATTTTACGATATATATATATATATATATATATATATATATATATATATATATAGAGAGAGAGAGAGAGAGAGAGAGAGAGAGAGAAAGTATAGACAGGAAGTCTCCGCATTTCTTTTTATATCATTTGCTTCTGTGTTGCTGGCTAATTCAATATGTATTCTCATATATAGAAAGGATCTGTTTTACATAGATATGTGTGTTTCTATACGCGAACGTGTACCTGCATTCACATGCGTGTGTGAGGCTATAAGTATATCCGATGAACAAATTATCGATTCAAACGCATCTACACTTCTATAACCGTATAAAGTACAAAACTTCTCAAACTATTCCTTTGATGATATTAGTTGACATTGGATTTCTGGGATAAAGGCTTCTTAGATGAGCGGAAAACATTTTTCATCCCACTCGCTTCATCCATCTAAACATATATAAGAAAAAGTGCAAGAAGCTGTGTACGTTTTGTTCAAAGTGTAGATTTATTTTTGCTATTATTATAATTATTACTTGCTTTTTTTTCAATTTGTGTATAGTGTATACTCCAAGTTTGATGCCAGATTTTTCGTGTATTTCCATCTATGTGGTTATATATTTTTACGATCTGTGGAGGTTTTAGTCGTGTACATTTTTGTTTTTAGCTTGTGTATTTGCGTAAGTATATATCTAATTATATTTATATATTCATGCATTGAAATATTATAGTGTCTGCCCCAACCTCATTAATTCAAGGCTGGTCACGTTACGAATTCGCCCTGACTGTATCCAATATATGGCAATTCAGTCTGTCTCCAAATAAAGCATTACAATTTAACAGACGAATTGACAAGTCGATAAAAACAAAATTTTGTAATTTGTGCATGTATATATGCGTGGGTATATTAATCTGCATATGTTTCTGTTTAAAAGTGTATGTAAATATACTGGTTATTCTTTCCATGTATGAATGTTTGTAGGTTTATTCATTTGTACGTTCTTTCTCTTCCTCGTTTAATATATGAATAACTTTCTAATAATAATAGAATTTTTTTAAAATTTCGCAATAATAATAAAATAGATCTAATAGTTAATTTTTAATGCTGTTTCTCAATTAATCAAATATTAATACTAATGCCGCCCAAAATTAATTTTTAGTCTGCTCACATATTCTCCAACTTAGAGGTTGCTTTACTCTGATTGGTCCGCAATGCCACCCTGATTAAAGGGGTCTTGCAAGTTTTTAATGTTTTAAAACAATCCAATTTGAAATAAACCACATCACTTGACAATACAGAAGAAGTGTCTAAACAAAATAGCTACTTTTGTTATGATATTATAACATATCCATGTTATAATTTCTAAATATATATATATATATATATATATATATATATATATATATGACACCTAATGACAATTATATTACAAAACAAATGTAATTTCTTAATCTTTATGTAGAGGGGAGAAAGACAAAAACAAAAAAAAATACTATCCAACGATAAAGGAATCTAATCCTACAGCCAAGGCTTCCTATGTCTACATTTATTTAATATTTCCGTCTTGGAATTCAATAAATCATTTGGTTGTTTATACAAATGCTATAACTAGTTTTCCCTCTGTACATAGGCTACAAAATTGCTAGCCACCTTTATATTTCACGTATCTCTTCAGTATCTCTTATTTGAAGATAGGGTCACTATTAAGTCCTTGTTTAATGGTCTAGGCATAAGTGGATAAATAGTGATATGCTTAAACGTTTCGTTATTGAAGTTTTTTTTTTAATCATTTCACCCCAAGCAAGGCATTCCACTGTCACTATTGCGCTTGGGGCTACATGGGGGAAGGTAAATAGTAAGAGTGGTTAGATATAAAAAATGTCAGAAGGGGGATTTAAGAGTGTTTGAAAGAATGGAAGTTAGTTTGTTAGGAGGTGTCTATTGACCGTACATTTAAACTCCTGGAGATTGTAGCCGTCGGGGAAGCAGTCATGTGGAAGGGAATTCTACAGTCGGGAAGTGCGAGAAAAGAAACTATTAAAGTAGAAGTTACGGTTGCATTTTATCGATTTCACTGTAAAAGGGTGGGATCTAGTTGCTAATCTATTATCTCGTGCAAATTCGAACCTAGTGGGCACCAGTGATCTATGTTCATCGGAGCAGAAGCCGGGAAAATATTTATAGAAGAGACACATGGAAGCCACGTCGCGCCGGTGAGAGAGAGACTGCAGGCGGTCTGCTAAGTCGGTATCGAACACATTACAGACCCTCCGCTGTACTTTGTCTAGAAGCCCAAGGAGAATAACAGGGGCGTCTGACCAGATATGGCAGCAGTATTCAATGCACGGGCGGATGGTAGATTTATAAATGTACAGGATAGATTCAGACGGAAAAAACCTCCGGGCCTTGCACAGAGAACCGACTTACATAGCAGCGGATTTAGTAATGGATTCGATATAGTCATTCCATTTGAGGTCCGCTGAAAGTTTGAGACCAAGGAGGCGTAGTGTTTTACTCTCTGAGTGGCAAGCTTGGTCCATGCTAATAGGAGCGAGGTGCGATTGTCTATGATGATTAATTGATAGTATCTTCGTTTAATAGCATTAAAATTTACGAGCCATTTCTTACCCCAGTCCACTACGGATTGAAGGTAATTTTCAATTACGGCAGCGAGGTTCACTTTGTCGTCCACACGTGGTTTTTGATCGATGCGAGAGTAGATTGTTGTGTCATCAGCATACATGCAAACTTGGGATCTAATGGCGTCGGGGAGAGCATTAATGTAGATCAGAAAGAGCGTGGGACCTAGGATAGAACCTTGAGGGACGCCCTTGTTTGTATGGTAGTTTTGGGAGGCATGCCCATTTAATACCACCTTCAATGTGCGGTTAGAGAGGAATGACTGGATGAGGTCAAACAGATGTCCAGTTATCCCGTAGCTCCGCAGTTTGCTTAAGAGGCCAGCAAGCTCGGCTTCAAGGTTAGCTTTGTCGCCCACACCAGATTTATGATTATAATATCTTTTTTTAAATTTTTCCTGTGTAGCTCCTATGTATATTTTCGGATCAGTGTCCTCCGTGTTCTTATAAATTTTAACTTGATAAACTACGCATTCCTGCTGACATCTATCCTGTAAGGGACAACTGTTCTTAATTCTACAATTACAAACCCGTGTGTCAATACGTGTATTATCTTTTCTTATTAAGTCCACTGATTATTATCTCCAAATTTGGCAAGCAACCGTAGCTAAGTTTAACATTGTTTTTGTTAAATATTTTATACAACATTTTATCTTTGCCAAAATTCTGTTCTAATAGGTTGAAAAACATTTTACCGATTTTAGTTTTTACTGCTAAATTAAACGGGGGATTAAACCATAAAATGTTTCTACCTCTATTTTTTCGTTTACTTCTCTTAGTGTCCGTATATACGAATTTATCTTTCTGTCCACTGTTAGTTAAGGCATCTTGGTAGACTTTTTTATTATCCTCGAAAATGGTTTTACTGGATGAATTGTTTGACAGTCTATGAGAAATACTTTTTGTAATACTCCGTACAACGTGTGCAGGGTGATTAGATTTAGTGTTAACATATTAGGGGGGGGGGTCTTGATTTTCTTTCTTTTATGGGGATATGGTTACTCTCAGTAAATTAAGCGTAATGTCATATATATATATATATATATATATATATATATATATATATATATATATATATATATATACTGTTAGGGAATATCTCAAAGATTAAGGAAATGGTTTTAACAACCGGCATGTTTGATTTATTTGTTTGAACATTATTTTTTAAACGATACTCGTATTTGGGTAGATATTCTGTTTTTAATCAAACTGTACATTTACATATTTATTTCTACTCGCCTGATTATTTACGATAAATTTTGTTACAAAAATGTGTATCCTTCGGCAGTATTCAAACTTTGTCCCCTATCAACATAGGGGAAACCACCAATTGATTTGGTGCGTCTTAATATTTTATACAACTTATTATCTGTTCTAATAGATTAAAAAACATTTTACCGATTTTAGTTTTTACTGCTAAATTAAACGGGGGATTAAACCATAAAATGCTTCTACCTCTGTTTTTACGTTTACTTCTCTTAGTTTCCGTATATACGAATTTATTTTTCTGTCCACCCTTACTTAAGGCATCTTGGTAGACTTTTTATTATCCTCGAAAGTATTTTTACTAGATGAATTGTTCGACATAAGAAATACTTTCGGCAATACCGCGCAGAATGTGTGTAGGGTGATTGGATTTAGTGCTTACATATTGGGGGTATATATATATATTCGAGGGTAGGCGTCTGCCAGAACGGTTAGCGGATCCCAATCGTATTACATATATATACAATTTTAACAATTGTTTTAAGTGGATGTCTATATTTTTCAGATATTTCTTCTATGTGCCGCGTGGTTTTAAGATTTATATTATCATGGCCCTCCACATGTCCCTATCATTTGAAGTTCTTAACAATACTTCTGTTATCCTGTTCAAAACCCGCACCGCTGTCAATCTGCTCAAGACCAAGTATATCACGTGTTGATTTCCTTGGTCTCTCATTTCCTCTATCTGTACCGTGAGTATCATATTCTCCATGCCTTCTTTCCCCACTACATGTCCCAGAAACGTTAGCTCTTTTTATCTGATGTTAATTATAAGTTTCGTTTTCGTGAAATAAAAATGTAGTTACTGCATTTAAATGAATTCGTTAACCTTTGCATACGACTCTATGTAGATATGACAATTTCCAAGAATCATTAACTAAAAGGATTTCTCTTAAAGGCTTTTTTTCTAAGTTGACAAGTCGGTTAAGGTGCATCGTCTCTAACCATGTATTCCCTCTATGCAAGAGAATGTAGTTTTGAATATTTCTGGTTTGTGTAAAGCAGATATATATAACATCACTTCGTAAAACGGTGCCTACTACCATTCTGACAGAGATGCGCAACCGTGCCACCGGTCAACCCGAAAATATTAACCATAAATTAAAGCAGACCGATATATTATAAAATCGTAAAACGGCACCTGCTAAATCACTTTAACACATACGCTCTACAATTAACGACAGCAGAAGCCACGAAAGATGACCATTCGTTTAAAGGTACAGTCCATCAGCGTACGGACGTGAAATCAAGCTCTCCTATCTTTCTCAAGATAAGATTCTGATCTCGAAATATCAATGAATAGTAAACAGATAATACCCAACACCTTTTTTACCTTCCTTTATTTTAGTAAACGCATTGTGATAGCTGTCAAATACCTACCCATACACCATATATATATATTTCACACCATGATTGAGCACTTTGAAAAATCAGTGGTTACTCTAGCCTTTACGCATCGCATTAGAGCCCTCTGGCCACTGGCGTACGATACATCATACGTTTAAAAGTTTGCCTCCTTCTACTGAGCGCCCATAGCTCAGAGGTAGAATCGCTGACTAATGCCAATTCGGTCGGGTTTCAATCCTGGCTTAAAAACAAACGGATGTCTAACAGTACTGATGAGCTGTGATACAGCGAAACGGATCTGTCTGCGGATTACTTCTTACGCTCTCAGACCATGACTGAGCACTCTGGAAGAATGGTATGCTTTGAAAAAATAGTGGTTACTCTAGCATCTACGCATCGCTCATTCAGTAATGTATTAGAGCATTCTGGCCACTTGCGTATGATGCATCATACGCTAAAAACAGATCTGTCTGTGGATGACTATATATATATATATATATATATATATATATATATATATATATATATATAAATTTCATCAGAATTACGCAAAAATGAAAATGATACTGACATCTCAGCAGATACATTTACCAAAATTACGCAAAATAATACTGTAATACCAAAGAGTAAATTTACTCAATGAAATCGCCATTGGCGTCAAGCACGGTCTCCAGACCATTTCAGAATCCCTGCATCTATTCTCTGTGGTCGCCTAATTTAAGTTAGTCAATGCTACCAAAATTTCTGCCTCCAGTTCATTTTTGGTGTTATAAAGAGATCTGTTGATCCCTCGTTCAACTGATCTTTACTCATTAAAATCAAGGGCGAGGCCGTATGGAGAATTAGGTAGCTAGATGTAAACTAAGACTGTCTTCTCCCGTCTATCTCATGTAGCAGATACTGTTGCTAGAAAAAAGATTTTTTCCTAAACCTAACTATTTGAAACAGGGGAGCACTACCTACTCGGAGCACTTGATGTAGTTCATTTGCTTTGAGCCATAAAATTGGTATCACTAGTGATCAAACGCTATGATTGTTACTGGATATATTATCCAACTCTTTCAGAAAAATTTGCAATGTTCTCACATTAACACCCAAACATTCTGAAATGTTCATATTAGAGCTTCTGGAGCGAATACCTAGCAGTATAGGATACTGTTTCCAAATTTCTGTGTAACGGTCTATATGGCGAGCCGACATAACGTTCCTCGCATTTGGCGCATAGTACGCGATATACGAAATAGACCTGGTGGCATATACCGGTCTCAGTAATAGGGCGATTAGTCAGTGTGCATACGGTGTTGTGTTTAGTATGTTGCTTGTTGTAGCTGTAATTGAAGTGTCTTCGAAGAGTTGGGCCGTAATATATCCATTCCTTCTCTGCGGATGGCTCTACATATTTTTGCTCCAAACGCGAGATATATTATGTAGGCAGCACCACCAGAATCAAAGAACACTTACATACGCAAGCATCATTATTTCACAATCAACTAAAACACTGCAAAAGCACAGACAAAAAAATAATAGTCAATACTGAAGCAAGACAGCGGAACTGAAATAGCATCATAGGGTAATTGTTTTTCACAGACGGTGCCCACCTGATCCTACTATACTGTGCAGTCGATATGAGCTTAAGTCACTGATGCCGCCTCAACAGGTGTTTACTCGTGCAACCAGACTGGCAACTGGGTCCCACCCATTCACAGTCAGGTTAGCCAAATGCAGACGACAATTCTACTCCTGCAGCTTCCTCTCTCGCACTTCCCGCCTGTGGAACTCAATCCCGTATTCTTCCTTTCCTGACGGCTACAACCTCCAGAAATTTAAATGCAAAGTTAATACTCATCTACTAACCACTGGCCTCTAGCTCTCTCCCCTCCCCTGTATAACCTTCCCTTTCTCTCCTCCTATGTATCTGTCATCGCACCTTCTTTCTCAGCTTTCTATTGTTCCTTTCTAACTAGCTTGTACTCCTCACTCTTTTCTAATTAATCTTTTTACATTTATGTAACCCCCTGCACATCAGTGGCGTTTCCGCCTTGCTCGGGGTGAAATGATTAAAAAAAAAAACTAAATAAATAAATAAAACAGAAACAGATAATTTTTACTTTCGATAATTTTTATGTGTGGAAAAGCTGTTTTCATAAATCTTTTTGGCTCTAACTGTGTGGAATAAAGATTTGCTCACGTATTTGATTATGTCCCAAACTACACTCAGTAAACATCATCAACATATTTTATTTAATCTTTTTTACATTTGCAATGTGTGTTGCTGTCTCTGATAGTTTTATGCATTCAGATTTCAGCAAGATATTTGATGCACCTGCTTGTGTTTATTGAAGCAGTGTTCATTAGTGTCTACACAAAAGAGCGACATATTTTTACTGATTGAATACTTCACATATTTCTGCGTATTTCCCGGTAGCGGTCGATGATTGAATTAAGATAAGACGTCAAATGTTCAACTGCAGGTAATCAATGTCTGATGCCCGTCTGGTAACAAAATTTTCATCCGAAAACCATAAAAAGACGCCCCTTATTATACAAATTATCATTAGTTTACGGTCATATCACGTTGAATACACTGGTTCCCGTCCGTTCACTGAAGTTAAGCAACGTTGAGCCTGGTCATACAGGGAAGAGTGACCGCTTGGGAATACCAGGTGTTGTAAGTGTTTTTTGACGGATGTGCTTTGGTTCAGTGGATATCGGCTCGGAAAGAGAAATCGGGGAGCCGAGTTCAAATTGCATTTGAATCACCTGCATTCACTTACGCGCTAATACACTGGAAAAAGGTATTAATCCGTCCCTTCCCATCCAGTTATTGGTCATATAGCAGGACAGATTGGGTTTTATAGCCTTGGGTGGCAACCGGTCTACCGCAGAAAGTAATGGCAACCTGTTGCAGGATAATTAAAATTCCTGATGTCTATACAGGTGACCCTGCCCTTAAACAAATCCCAAAGAATCTTTCCTCCACCCGACCAGGGTGAATGCCGAAAGAGCATTATTGTAAATATCGAGAACATATAGGAGTAATATTAACTGTTTCGTTATCAGGAAATATTCAGTGTTAATTAAACACTAAATAATTTTGCCATATCTGGTCGGATGCTCCTGATATTCATCTCGAGTTTCTCGACAAAAATCTAACGAAATAATTTTCAATATAATCGATCCTGCCTCGGAATCTCGACTTCGGTAACTTTCTATACATTCCTCTGTCTTTTTTTACAAATATTTTTATAAAAATATTCACTTACGGGCTTTTCCCTAATGCCCCGACTAGGTTAATTTGAGCGTGCCACTAATTTACCGTTGAAATAGTTAAATTTAACCGCTTTTTTTTCTACAATACCAGTTCTTTTTCTCGCCTCTGAAACTCCCTTCCGTTTAGTAGCTTCCCTGATAGCTACAATTTCCACAAATTTAAACACGGCAAGGCAGTTTACTACCACTGGTGCGCAGGGAATTACATAGGAGTTATGAGAAAGAGTGACAGGTTATAGAGGTTGTCAGGAAGTGGGTAAGAGAAGGATGAGAATACGGATGAGAATGGAGTGGACGGAGAAAAGAAGCATGAGAGAGAGGATGCAAGTCAGTGAGGTAAGAGATGTCTATTGATTTTACATTTAAATTGTTAGCGATTGTAGCTGTCTGGGAAGCAAGTAAACGGAAGGGAATTCCACATCAGGGAAGTGCGAGAAAAAAAGCTGATGGAGTAGAATTTCCGTTTACATTTTATTGGTTTCACAGTAAACGGTTGGACCTAATTACTAATCTTGTTGCTCGAGTAAATTCATAGGTATCGGGCACCAGAGAGCTAAGTTCTTCGGAGCAGAAGCCGTGAAAGTATTTGTAGAAGAGACACAGAGAATCCACATTGCGCCGGTGAGAAAGTGACTTATCTTGGCTGCCAGGTCGGGATCGAACACATTACAGATTCTTGGATACGTGGATATCAGGGGAACCCGATCAGATATGACAGCAGTAGTCAATGCACAGGCGGATGGTAGAGTTATACATGTGCAGGATGGTTTCAGACGAGAAAAACTTCCTGGCCCAACACAGAGAACCGGCTTTCTTAGCAAAGGATTTAGCTATGGATTCGATATAGTCACGTCATTTGTACCCTATTCAATTTTCTGTAATTGTCATTTATACTACCCTTACCCACTGTACCTAGTCTTTGCCCCAAACCCTAAGCACTAGAAATGGTACCGCCTATTTTGGGGTTCAAATGTTAGGGAAATTTTTAAATTGTTTCTATTAAATAACTTGTCCAGAAATGTGTTTTAATCAATTCACCCCAAGCAAGGCGGTAACGCAACTGATGCGCAGGGGGCTACATAAGAGAAAAAGATTAGATAGGAGGAAAGAAAAGAGAAAGACTAACCAGTTCCAGGGGGTGTCAGAGAAAGGACAAGAAGGATGGGATGACAGTCGCCAAGGTAGAGAGAAAAAAAAAGATATACAGGGTGATGCGCAGGGGGCTACATAAGAGAAAAAGATTAGATAGTAGGAAAGTAAAGAGAAAGACTAACCAGTTCCAGAGGGTGTCAGAGAAAGGGTAAGAAGGATGGGATGACAGTCGCCAAGGTAGAGAGAAAGGAAAAGATATACAGGGTGGTGCGCATGGGGCTACATAAGAGAAAAAAGATTAGATAGGAGAAAAGTAAAGAGAAAGACTAACCAGTTCCAGGGGGTGTCAGAGAAAGGGCAAGAGAAGGATGGGATGACAGTCGCCAAGGTAGAGAGAAAGGAAAAGATATACAGGGTGGTGCGCAGGGGGCTACATAAGAGAAAAAGAGTAGATAGGAGGAAAGTAAAGAGAAAGACAAACCAGTTCCAGGGGGTGTCAGAGAAAGGGCAAGAGAAGGATGGGATGACAGTCGCCAAGGTAGAGAGAAAGGAAAAGATATACAGGGTGATGAGCAGGGGGCTAGATAAGAGAAAAAGATTAGATAGGAGGAAAGTAAAGAGAAAGACTAACCAGTTCCACGGGGTGTCAGAGAAAGGGCAAGAGAAGGATGGGATGACAGTCGCCAAGGTAGAGAGAAAGGAAAAGATATACAGGGTGGTGCGCAGGGGGCTACATAAGAGAAAAAGATTAGATAGGAGGAAAGTAAAGAGAAAGACTAACCAGTTCCAGGGGGTGTCAGAGAAAGGGCAAGAAGGATGGGATGACAGTCGCCAAGGTAGAGAGAAAGGAAAAGATATACAGGGTGGTGAGCAGGGGGCTACATAAGAGAAAAAGATTAGATAGGAGGAAAGTAAAGAGAAAGACTAACCAGTTCCAGGGGGTGTCAGAGAAAGGGCAAGAAGGATGGGATGACAGTCGCCAAGCTAGAGATAAAGGAAAAGATATACAGGGTGGTGCGCAGGGGTCTACATAAGAAGAAAAAGATTAGATAGGAGGAAAGTAAAGAGAAAGATTAACCAGTTCCAGGGGGTGTCAGAGAAAGGGCCAGAAGGATGGGATGACAGTCGCCAAGGTAGAGAGAAAGGAAAAGATATACAGGGTGGTGCGCAGGGGGCTACATAAGAGAAAAAGTTTAGATAGGAGGAAAGTAAAGAGAAAGACTAACCAGTTCCAGGGGGTGTCAGAGAAAGGGCAAGAAGGATGGGATGACAGTCGCCAAGGTAGAGAGAAAGGAAAAGATATACAGGGTTGTGCGCAGGGTGCTACATAAGAGAAAAAGATTAGATAGGAGGAAAGTAAAGAGAAAGACTAACCAGTTCCAGGGGGTGTCAGAGAAAGGGCAAGAAGGATGGGATGACAGTCGCCAAGGTAGAGAGAAAGGAAAAGATATACAGGGTGGAGCGCAGGGGGCTACATAAGAGAAATAGATTAGATAGGAGGAAAGTAAAGAGAAAGACTAACCAGTTCCAGGGGGTGTCAGAGAAAGGGCAAGAAGGATGGGATGACAGTCGCCAAGGTAGAGATAAAGGAAAAGATATACAGGGTGGTGCGCAGGGGGCTACATAAGAGAAAAAGATTAGATAGGAGGAAAGTAAAGAGAAAGACTAACCAGTTACAGGGGGAGGCAGAGAAAGGGCAAGAAGGATGGGATGACAGTCGCCAAGGTAGAGATAAAGGAAAAGATATACAGGGTGGTGCGCAGGGGGCTACATAAGAGAAAAAGATTAGATAGGAGGAAAGTAAAGAGAAAGACTAACCAGTTCCAGGGGGTCTCAGAGAAAGGGCAAGAAGGATGGGATGACAGTAGCCAAGGTAGAGATAAAGGAAAAGATATACAGGGTGGTGCGCAGGGGGCTACATAAGAGAAAAAGTTTAGATAGGAGGAAAGTAAAGAGAAAGACTAACCAGTTCCAGGGGGTGTCAGAGAAAGGGCAAGAAGGATGGGATGACAGTCGCCAAGGTAGAGATAAAGGAAAAGATATACACGGTGGTGCGCAGGGGGCTACATAAGAGAAAAAGATTAGATAGGAGGAAAGTAAAGAGAAAGACTAACCAGTTCCAGGGGGTGTCAGAGAAAGGGCAAGAAGGATGGGATGACAGTCGCCAAGGTAGAGAGAAAGGAAAAGATATACAGGGTGGTGCGCAGGGTGCTACATAAGAGAAAAAGATTAGATAGGAGGAAAGTAAAGAGAAAGACTAACCAGTTCCAGGGGGTGTCAGAAAAGGGCAAGAAGGATGGGATGACAGTCGCCAAGGGAGAGAGAAAGGAAAAGATATACAGGGTGATGCGCAGGGGGCTACATAAGAGAAAAAGATTAGATAGGAGGAAAGTAACGAGAAAGACTAACCTGTTGCAGGGGGTGTCAGAGAAAGGGCAAGAGAAGGATGGGATGACAGTCGCCAAGGTAGAGAGAAAGGAAAAGATATACAGGGTGGTGCGCAGGTGGCTACATAAGAGAAAAAGATTAGATAGGAGGAAAGTAAAGAGAAAGACTAACCAGTTCCCGGGGGTGTCAGAGAAAGGGCAAGAAGGATGGGATGACAGTCGCCAAGGTAGAGATAAAGGAAAAGATATACAGGGTGGTGCGCAGGGGGTTACATAAGAGAAAAAGATTAGATAGGAGGAAAGTAAAGAGAAAGACTAACCAGTTCCAGGGCGTGTCAGAGAAAGGGCAAGAAGGATGGGAA